>BGPR01001324.1:100834-125573 GCA_013235015.1 Araneus ventricosus | reverse complement strand
ATCACGTGATAGTTGATTTTAAAAATAATTTATTCCACATGTTTTCGCATTCCTGAAGGATCACGTGACAAATGATTGAAAAATAAAATAATCTTCATCGAGAATCGCTGAGTCAATGGGCTTTGTTAATTATTTAATTGTTGTCTGTAGTCAAAAATAATTAATTTAACGTGATTTCACCTAGCCTATGTCCGTTCTTGGGTTTCAAGCTACAACTCTGCCAATTTTCATCCAAATCGGGTTTGTAGTTTGGTCGTGAAAGCTTAACAAACATACAGACAGACAGACCCACTTTCGCATTTATTATATTATTAAGGATTAAGGATGTTAACATCGCATTTAGCTCTTGCATGAGCAAACCCAATTCCTGCCATCAGGTACCAAATAGAGAAGGTAAACCTGTACATATTTTAATAAATTCTATATTTAACTATTTGATACAGTCCTCTCTATTGACTAACAATAGGCAGTCGTTTAGTTTTCTAATATCGCATTCACACGCACGAATATACAGACGGACAAACAGTTAACACTTTGATTGATTTGATCCAAAATCTAAAACAGATCTGCGAGTCTGGTGATAAAATCACTTGCCAAAATCCATTTCTCTCACCCCCTTCGTTTCTGATTTATATTGTTCACAACAGGGGCAAATCCGGGAGGGCAGCCCCCCAGAGCTAAACCAAAATTCTTGATTTTTTCAAACCACTTCACTTGTTAGATATTATTCACTTTAAAATGAAAAAACATGCCAACATTGTTTTCTGGCTTGACAGGCACGAAAATTTTCCCACTTCCACTCATACTTGTACACTCGTCAACCAAAAAATGGGACTCCTCTGTTTCTCTGGTATTTATTATCGTGTCTTCACAAAACTAGTGTCGATGTTAAAGGCTCAAGAGGACAGGTTTATTCAGATTATAAAAACTGATTAACCGAGTTAATTAACAGCTATCTCGGAATTTTCCCATTATGCCTTCAATTTTTTTCGCTGAATCGACTCCCCGTCATAAAATTAGCCTCCCCAAAACTTTTTATAGAGTTTTGATTAAAATTTCGTGAGTTATAGGGTTTCAAAAAATGGCCTTTCCCATATTAACTGAATTTTAGGAACTTTTGACGATATCTCGGCAGTATTATTTATTTCTCAAAAAAATTTCACTGACTAAAAGAACACTATTTTTTTTTTCACATAAAGTCATAAAAAATTCATAAATAAAAAATTAATAATTTTTCAAAAAATTTTAAACACGATTGTGAGAAAGTGAATTGTAACATAGTAAAATTTTAAAACGAGAGAAAAGCTGAGACGTTATAACGCCGGTATCCAAAAAATAAAGTGCATATCTATAATAGTTTCCGATATACAGTCGAGTCCCGATAATCCGAATTAATCGGGACCGACACCAACTCGGATTATGCGGACTACATAATAAAATCGAAGAGAAAAATTCAGTTTTATATATGTACGTATAACTGAAAAATAGAGGGATCAAATAGAGTCAAAATAACGAGCACACAGATTTGTAAATATAAAAATGTATTTTAAATAACATCACACTTATTTGATTTAATGTTTAAAAAATGAATTTAAAATTGTTTGTTTTTGAGCAGAAAGTCTCTTTCTTGCTGCGTTATCCCGCAAGCTTTTCAATAATAAAACGTTGTGTGGTAAAGCATCTGGTTGCTGCTCAATATAGGGAAGGGCAACATCTAACGCTGCCGCGACTTCTGCATGCGAAATGTTCTTCTCTGTTTCATCGTTTAAATCCTCAGTTTCATCAATTTCTTCTTCTTCGGTAATCATTTAAATTATTGCATCGTCGGTAATTTCCTCTTCCCCAACACCGTAAATCCATTCTTCGAAGCAATTATCTGTTATCTCTTCACAGCCGGGTAGTTTCAAAACTGTATTTTTGATTTCAAAATATTCTTGATTTTCTTTCTTTTTCTTTTTATTATTGTCTTTGAGGTCTTTAGTTGTCAGGATATTATGCCAGCTGTTCTTTATTGTCTCCGCTTTAATCTTTTCCCCATGATTCAGCAAGCCAATACATAGCATTTTTGACATTAATTTTTTTTATTTCTTGAATCCAAGATGCAGTGTCTTCTTCCAAAACATGTGTGAGTATAAATTTCCGGTACTTCAATTTAAGATCATTTATAACTCCCTGAACCATAAGCTGAATAATGCTAGTAACGTTCGCCGGTAAAAACGTGGCTGTAATATTTCCACTTTTCAAATCTTCTACTTCAGGATGTGACGAGGCATTATCTGTCAAGAGAAGTGCTTATAGAGGAAGCTTTTTTTTCTTCTAAATGTTTCTTTACTTTGGGTACAAATTCATCGAAGAACAATTGTTTAAAAGTATCTGTATTCATCCAAGAGTTTTTTGGTTCGTATAAGAAACCGGTAGGGCTTGAATAGCAATGTTTATTAAAGCACGTGGCTTTTTCGATTTTCCAATCACCAATAAGCGTAGTTTGTGCGTCCCCGACGCATTGGAGCAACACAACACAGTTAATCTTTCTTTGCTTTGTTTAAAGCCAGGAGCAGATTTTTAATTTCTGGAGACTAAGGATTTAGTAGGTAGTCGTTTAAAGTTCAACCCTGTTTCATCACAGTTGTACAATTGCTCTTCAGTGAGATTTTCTTTTACCATTAAATTGTTTAATCCAGTACGAAACTCATTTACAGCCTCTAACTCCTCTGAAAGTTTCTCTCCGCAAATAGTCATCTAGCGAACTCCATAACTTTTTTCCATCTGTTTAACCTCCCAGTGATGGCAGAAAAAGTGCCTGCTTTTTTCATTTTTTGGCAAAAATATATGGCTTTTTCCCTCAACATCGAACGAGATATCAGCATGCCCTTCGACTTTTGTTGAGAAAACCACATAAAGAGAGCCTCACTTGTTTTTTAAAAATCACTTTCGCGCATTGTTCTTCTGTTTTTTAAACAATCACAAGATCTCCGGCACTCCACTTTTGAATTTTTGCAAGTTTCCTTTTCCAGTCACCTACTGTCACTTCTCCAACACTTAATTCCTTTGCAATTTTTTTATACTTTCTCCCACATCTAACCGTTTTAAAGTTCGTCTTTTAACATCTAACGAAACAGACACGTGTTTCCTTTTCCCGCTCATTCTCCTCACAAACTTATCGTCTTACTACCATGAGTTCTCGAACTGGAATGATACACTCCGCTTTGGGGGTGTGACACCGCTCAGACGCAAAATGAACTAGCCCGAACCAGAATGGCAAGTGGAGAAGAAAAGCGAAAATTCAAAGAAAAACTGATCGCCGGCTCAACAGGCAGGTGACAAATTTTAAGCACTTGTGAGAGGGAAAAAAATGTTAATTCTTTTTCCAGTGACAGGTAGTGCTACAATGCATTTTTTATTACTTTTTTTAGCTACCTCGGATTAAGCAAAGCTCGGATTAACAGGACTCGGATTAACACTACTCGGATTAGCAGGGCTCTACTGTATTTACAAAAAACTGAAAATTCCCACTGTTGATAGGCAACGCCCACTTTTTGAGGGACAGTATATTATATTTATTTGCATCTATCGGTCTATTCTTCATGAAACTCGTGCTTCATCACTAATTATAATAGCCCCCCCCCTTTATTACTAATATAATAGCCCTCCCTTTATTACTATTATCAGAGATCTGTCTTTCGGTAACGCTCTGACGTCACCAACAATAAAACTGTTGCCAACAAACCAGAAAAAAGAAAAAAGCAAACACAACCATAGCACTGCGAGGCGTTAAACAGCATAATTTCATTGTTAGAGCACCTAAATTTCAGTAATTTTAAATTTATAAAAGAAATTGTTGTTCTAATTTCAAATTTGACAGCTCTTAAATGGTGATTTTATATCGATTGATATAAAATTTATCTCGCTATGATCAATAGTTCTTAATTAAATTAATCATAGATTTCAAATTAATTTCCATTCTTTAATAGAAAGTAGTAACTCACGTCAGTGGTATATCATGCGCGTGATATAGTTAGGACGCTACGATGCATCTGATTATTCATTGCAATCGTGATGATATAATTTGATAATATTTTTTGGCAACGTTTGACCAGCAGAGAACTGCTTTGTTATGATTATAATTTCGAAAAAGATTTCCTTTGAAATTTTAACATTTGACTTACGTTTGACAAGCTGAGAATATCAGGGTTATTGAATTATTATGTACATATTTTGTATATATTTTTAACTATAATTTAATACTTTTCGATTATGAATTAGTTTACTATATTTTTACGATGAATACCGACGAAGAACTCATCGCAAAAAGACGGCGAATGTCAAAGGAAAGGAAAGCAAGATGGTTAGCGAGGCAAAGCCAGAAATCGCTGGACAGGATTCGTGCAGTAGTTGCAGCCGCTCGTAGTCGCCACATCGAGACAAACTCCAGATCAAGATCGAAGATTTACACAAAGGCATCTGAAGTACAAGGAAAATTGTTAAACAACGAAAAATACTTCACAAGGAATGTTGTTCACCAAAAGGTTTTTTGAATAAGGAATATGTAAATAAAAAAAAAATTCCTGTCATAAAACTTATGAGATGAATAGTCTATTGTGCAACAGACCGAATTTATTCGAATTTTGTTATGCAAACCACATACACTTAGGTATAATTTGGAATAATGAATTCAAAATCCATAAAATATTAGTCGATTCCCTATATATATATAACTACATCCAATTATACTTCAAATTCTTTTATTGTGTTCACAGAATAAAATCATTTCATTTGTTTAATCTTATTTAGTTATCTTCTTTGATAATTCTTTGTCTGGGTCTCTTCCTTCCTTAAAATTATCTAAGGAAAAAAATTTAATTGTTTTTAAATAGCGAAAAGGATTTGAATATCTTAAAGGAAAACAAAATTTTACAATTTTCAAACTAGTATCCTATTACACATATCTTTTTCCTTTCGATAATAGACTGAACTACGTAGCAAATCACGAGTTTCCTTTTTTCAAAGATAAGAGCAGTTTCACTGATTTACCAAATTTCAATTGGGTAACTTTATTATCCACACTCCGGATAATTTGTTTTTGAAATGCTAATGAATTTCCTCTTGTTAGATATTTTCTGTAAAATATTACATGCACACCCGCTCTAAGGATGTGTTTTATAGGCAATACTCTAAAACAAATTCGTCATTAGTATTATCAAGAAAAAACTTCAGATAACAAATAGCCGTTTTTAATTTATGAGAAAACAAAAAGGTGAAATATGAAACTTAAACGCAGTTATAGAATAACATTTTAAACTCTCGAAATCGTTGTCATTCAAGAAATATCAGCTTTTACAAAACAGAGATAATATAAAAAGAAACAGACAGACAAATTCAAACCGTAAAATACAGGAAATACACTTAGCTCAAGGGCAATTAAAGATTATATAGAGCATTTTTTTCAGTTTTTGACATTAAAAAGATATTCACGTCATAATATTGCGATAATAATGATATGCGAAAATAATAATAAATGCGAAAGTGTGTCTGTCTTTCTGTCTGTCTGTTTGTTACACTTTCACTACCAAACTACCAAACCGATTTGGCTCAAAATTGGCAGAGTTGTAGCTTGGAACACAGGAATGGACATAGGTTTTGTGATTTTATCATAAATTCAATATTTTTGACTACATACAACAATTAAATAGTTAACAAAGCCCATTGACTCGGCAATTCGCGATGAAGATAACTACTTTATTTTTCAATCAACTGTCACGTGATCCTTAAGGAATGCGTAAACAAAATGAACTGGCCCGTGATCCTTCAGAAAAGCGCAAGCATGTGGAATAACTTATTTTTAAAGTCATGCATCACGTGATCTTGCTGAGAAACGAAATAAATAATTAATCTGTGGAATAATAACTGAAAAATGACGCCGGGACAGAAATCTAATGATAGATATGATATAGCTACAAGAGTTTTTAGATTAAAATTTAAAAACTAAAGTTAATTATAACTAAAGGAAAATATCGTTCAATGTTTACTTAAAATAAGAGCCTAATTTATTGGAAAGGTTGCCAAAATTATTCTTTATCGCTCTTTTTATCGACATTCAAGATTTGTTTTTCGGTTAAATTTTTAACCAAACGATTTGGACAATCACTGGCGGTTAAATTCAAAATTAAACGATTTAGCTAATTACAATAGTTCCATTTCGAATTTTAATGCTTTAAGATCTTTTTTCAACCGATTTAAAAAGAAAGGATTGTACCCTATGAACATGGAATTCAACGTTTTGTTTATTAAAGAAAGAACTGATTCGAACTTGGCGCTTGAAACAAATGCCAAATAGATTTGGCTATTGCTGGAGATTCAAATAGTGTATTAAAGTTTTCTGGTAAGTTTATTTGCATGTAAGTAGGACTTGCGCGTTTAACTTCCACTTCCGGTGATAATGTTAAGTCAATGGGAATTTTCAAAATGTCAACACTCTGTTTGAATTTATTAATTAATGTTTAAAGTGGAGCTTTTCAATGTTATGCCTTAAGAATAAAAAAATAAAAATATTAAATGAAATTATATTACATATCTTTATAAAAAAATTATTATATATCTTTGAAAATATTAAATTTAATATTTCTATTGTTGTAGCGTTCAATGTTTACTTAGAATAAGAGCCTAATTTAGTGGAAAGATTGCAAAAATTATTCTTTATCACTCTTTTTATCGACATCCAAGAATTGTTTGGCAGTTAAATTTGTAACCAAAGGATTTGGATAATCACTGGCGGTTTAATTCTAAACCAAATGATTTAACTAATTACAATACTTCCATTTCGAATTTGAATGCTTTAAGAGCTTTTTAACCGATTTAAAAAGAAAGGATTATACAAATCCAAAGAACACGGAATTCAACGTTTTGTTTACTAAAGAAAGAACTGATTCAAACTTGGCGCTTTCCAAATAGATTTGGCGTTTGCTAGAGTTTCAAACAGTGTATTAAATTGGGAATTTTTCAAAATTATTCACAGTACAGAGGAACTGAAAAGCAAGGTTTATCCTGCCCTACAAGCTAACATGAGGAATAGAGATTGGTTGTTGAATGGGTAATTTTGGCACTGACTAATAAAAGTGTAGATCAGATAAATGAATAAAATACTTCACAAATGGAGGAATGTATTACAGAATATCTATCTGTAGATACGGTAATGGGCAATAACAAGTAACATCATATCCTGTAGAGTTCTTCAACTCCTTAGAATTGTCTGGGGTACCCTTCCGATAAGCTGAGATTAAAAGTAGGTGTGCCAGTACTATTGATATGTAACCTGGATGTATCGAGACTGCTCAATGGCACACGGTTACAAATTACATACCTAGGCCAAAACGTCGTGCCAACTACTGTAATGACTGGCATAGCGAGAGGGGAGAGTTTTTTAATTCCACGCATTCCAATCATACCGAAGGATTTACCAACTCAGTTCAAAAGGTAACAATTACCTTTAAAATTAGAAAAAAACAGGGACAGACACTCAAAGGGGTAAAAACCATATTTTTCACATGGGCAACTAACTATATGTGGCGTGTTCACGTGTGTCCAGCCCACAAAACCTCTACATCCGTGCAAAAAACGTAAAACAAAAAACATGGTATACAAAAGTGTGTTAGCATAGATAAACAAATTACCTAACTATAACAGCAGACACCCCTGTTAGTCACTCAATTATGTATTATCAACTATCAAAACTTTTAATTTCCCGTTTCAACATGTAACGAAACATCTACATTCGTGAATTAAAAAAAAATAATAATTCAAATTCTTCGCGCACGAAGCCGCGGGTAACAGCTAGTGTAAAAGTATTTGTTTTTCTTTCTGTAACTTCGAACGCATGCATGGAACATAATTTTACAGAACTTTTACATTTAAGAAGCTTATAGCTCAAAGAACATTAAATTATTGTGAAACGAAAGCACTGTAATATTCGTAACGAATGAAAACATATATATTTGTAGAATTATTAAAATATTTAAAGAAAAGAAATTAATTAATAAAAAAACGTTTGGTCGTAAAAGAAATTAATTAAAAAAATCGTTTGTTATTAATTCTTTTCTAAAGGTTATAAAAATAGTATGGCAACGATATATTTGTCCTTTTGCTAACGTTGCCTAGCAACGGAGAATAATAAGAGGATTGAACATGGAATTCGATGTAAGTGAGTGATGGAACGTTTGTGATGTAAGTGTATGTGTTTGTTTTACATGTTTGTGCTGTGGAATATGTCCAATAGCCATATTATTTTTGATAAAGAAGGCTCAACGATTCTTTATGCTATGCTGAAATGCATCACAGCTCATAACAAGGTATATTTTGAATTTCATCTTTTATTGTCATATGCTTTATTAATAGCTTAGCTTTAATATGGTATAAAAGAGATTAAAACATATAAAAGATATTGATATCTCTTTCATGTTTACTTAGCAATTAACCCTCTGTTTGTCACAATTATTGGTTAGATTTAAGATTAGGTACGATCTCGTCGCCAAGCTAACGAAGCATTCGCCAGTCGTTAAAATACTCGCCAAAATGCCACCATCTGGGATAAGGGAGAAAACGAAATTTCGCTAATCGAGTTTAACTAACTGAAACAATTAATTTCGAGTTGTAGACAATATTTTAACATGCTTTAATAGGAAATTCAAGAAAGCAGAGAACGATTCTAACTGCCAACGAATTCGAATTAACAGAGTTAGAAATTATACCGAATTTTAAAAGTATTTATTGGTTTTAAACATTAATGATTGTTAATGCACTTAAGAACAATTTTAATCAAAGTCATTTTACTAACCAGTAAGATTTTTTATAAACGGGGTTATTCAATGCAGTTGCACCAATTGCAAATGAATATAACTTCCTTACAAAGAAGGACAGAAAGAAAACATTTGAATGCAGCACGGAAGGAATCCTAAAGTTTTATTTCTGTACTTACTGATTGCCCTATGTGACTTCCGCACCGGTAACATCTATGAGGTAGTCCATTTCATTACCATGTGAAGCAAATCTCCACGTACCCTCAGTTCCCTCAGTATTTCAAGCAAATGAAGCATTAAGACAGAGTCTACGTAGGGCCAGATCTACCATAGGGCTGTAACGTCACGACCGATGACCGCTGTTTATGGCTGAGCAAGATGGAGGCAAATGCAGACAAATTGTTGTCTTTCAGAAATTTATTTACAAAAGCTATATACAAAATTAATACAAATGAAATACAATCGAGGGGAGGTAATGCACTCTGGCGAAGAATTTTTTAAAAAATGAACGTCCGTAACAGGATCGGGTTTGAAACAGTTCCAATTGAAACTTGCTTGAGGTATCTCCTCACTAATTCTAGAGACTAACTAACATGCAGTCTGCTGGAAAAATTCAGTACGGTTTCCGGAGTTCCACGTGAACTCCCGCAAAAACAGTCCCGTTGTCCGGGTCTGTCCTCAAAACACATAAGAATTTCACAATCCCTTTTGGGAGAACTGCAAGTCCGGATCCGAAAATAATCATGTGAACTCTGTGGTTCCTGTCACCAGAATAGCAAAAAACGATCTCCTCTTCATGAAACAAACTCACCTCTTTTATCTCACCAAAGGTATGTTCATGAGGCAAATGGCATTCCTTTAACGAACTTCAAAAGTTCCCGACCTTTATTCCTATTTCGCTATCGCTATTCCCACCAAGACAAATTTTGCTCTCTCGTCTCTCAAAAGTTCACCTTTTGTATTCGCCTAAGAATACGGCATTGTCCAGACGGATCCACGTTGGCGACTTTATCAATCAACGCTCTTGTTAGAAAACTCTGCTGCTGCGGCTGGTCTGCGACCAAGTCAGGTATTGTCCTTTTCCCGAGATGTTAGCTACGTCTCAAACAGTGTTACATCTGATCACACCTGAAAACCTAAAATAGTTGCTAGGCAATTTTGCTACAGGGCCAACCTAGGCCATGGCCTAGTGCGCAGCCGCCGGGTGGCGCTTATATAGAAGAATTAACAACCAGATATTTACAAATTTTTCAGAATTATTTTTCAAAAGCTATATAATATAAGGTTTTTAAAATTTACATTCATTACATTAAAAATATAGTGCGATACATTTTTTGTGTTCTATTGGGCCTTACCACCTCCTGTCATTACATTTCTTTACATTGAAATAGATCTAATAAGAACTGTCCACTTCTCAATCTCTCCACACTTCAAGCATATTCTTGGAAAAAAGTGGGAACGGAGAAGTTCTAACAGGTATTTAGGCAATTTCAAGGAATTCGATGGAGTACTTTTGTAGATGTTACTATTACGTTATTTCATAAGTAGTGTAATTTTGAATTCAAAGTTTAATGTGCAAAGATTATAAAGATTGTATTAAGTGCTTAAATATTTCAAAAATAAACTATTGTATATTAAATTAATTGAAAATTATAGATAAACTTTCTCGAGAGGGGGCCCTAGAATACACTTTGGCCTAAGGCGTAGAAATGTGTAAATCCGGCCCTGACTCTACGACAATGAAATGAAGGCGCAAAAAGCAAGTTGAGAGGATTTAGATAATCACAGGCAAAGCATGCATGCGATTATCGAACTCCCAACAATCATTGCTAACATGCTTCACAGTGTCCGATATGAAATAAATTATCGCTTGCATACTGCTCACTTGACCAAGAGAAGTCGCGTAAGACAATTTTGCGTACGCAAACAAAACTTTGAACTTCCTTCTGTATTGTGCTCAAATGTTTTCTTCCTATCATGTTTAAAAGGAAGTTATAATCACTTATTAGTGCCAGCCTTTTAGATAAACTAGTATTACAATGGAAGCCGGTATGTTTCTTTCAATTGCGCATTCGAGAGCCACATGCATGTTCTACATACGGCTATCTAAATTTTCTGAATTTACATCTTATGTCTTCCTTTTATTGGGATATGTCACAGATTCTGCGTTAATGCATTCTTTGTGTGCAACACTGAAAGAACTGAAGGTACGCAAAGAGAATGCTTCACATGGTAGTGAAATGGACTACCGCTCGACTGCTGCCCGTGTGACAAAGGGAGGTCGTGTAGAGCAACTGTTACGCAAAAAAGCAAAATTTCAAGCTTCCTTCTGTATTTTGCTCAAATGTTTTCTTCCTATCACTGTTTAAAAGGAAACTATAGCCATTTTTAATCCATACAATTGCTTAGTATAACCCTGTATTTATCACACGCTTTCTATAGTAAAATACTGTTACAAAGATGTGAAGTTGTTTCCTGACATGCTAATCTTATGATAAGAAAGAGAATTTTACAGAGGTTCTGATAGAAGCCCAGCCAGTGAACTCCGACCTTAATGACAAACTTGGCGACCATTTTGGCGATTTGATGAAAAATTTGGCGACAAAAAGAAGCTTCTAGAAAATTCAAGAATTATGGTCCTATCTTTGCTGGGAAAGGAAATTTATACGACTTCACATCCTGTCGGAAAAGGCATAAAAAGCAATCTACTCAAATGAAGTGATCAATTGTCTTTGGAGCTTAAACCGTAGTGTAAGCTGATAGACATTGAGCTCTGTTGAAAGTGCTGCTACTGATATTTATCAGAGATCTGTTTTCTGCTTGTTCTATTAAATTATTAAAAAGCTGATTAGTTTTGTTGCCTGTGCTAAGTATTTTTTTAAATATTCGTGGAATAAAGAGCCCTTATTATTTTTTTATTATCCTGCTTCTTTGACTACATTCACGTACGCACACCGGATGATTTTTCCTAACAATATAAACATCCTATTCTTACCTGATTCGCCCAAATTTTTTTTCACAAATTCCACACAGTTGCTCACACTTTCATCATTCGAAACATCCAGCTGTAGTATTTTGAGTCGACTCGAACAGCTTTTTCTGAGATCTTTAGCACCTGGGGAATTGGGGTTCAAGCAGCTTGCAAACACATGGAACCCTCTTGAATCCAGATGTTTAGCCACAGCATTCCCTATCCCTCTGGCGCTTCCTAAATTTAAATTCAATAGCAATTAAATAGATGAAAATATATGAAAAAATTTAAGAAAAGCCTGTTTTTAATCATCATATGATGTTAATTGTCTGTTTCATAGCTCTACAACCTCATATCTCCAGTTTTGCATGATGGGTGTTTAGTTTGCTTAAAAAATTAAAATATCATGTCATTACGCGTTAAGGGAAACTAAGTCGAGTTAGAATGACGGTAACGAAATAGTTTCGGAGATTTCTCATTTGAATGAAACTTCTATGAATAATTAATCAGGTGTCGCTGCACACAGTAGCGTTTTAATGCAAAAGTGCACTGCAATAGTTTCAAATAAAGGACAATAAACAGTTTAGAGTAAAGAATAATCTCTACTAATAATAAAGGAGAATGAGTGTGTGTGTGTGTGTGTGTGTGTGTGTGCCGGAGACCTTGTTTAGAAATTTTAATTAATTACAAATTAATCTAAATTTTGGCGCTTTTCCTTAATAACTTCCAAAATATTACAGCACAAAAATCATTTTTCACCACAATTATTTTTTCAATGACATCAATTAAGTTGTCGTATGATTTTTTTCTCTAATTAAAAAAAATTTTAAAAAATATTGTTTGGCATAATTTACAACAATATTTTTCATTGATGTAACGCATTTCAAACCGTTTTCATTGTTTAAACAATATTTATTTGCTTGTTTTTCTTCCATTGTCGAAAGCTTAGAAAATATCTTACTGGATTTTACTTTCTTCTTTTATATTTGATCAATTTTTCTGTGATATCTGTAAAGGAAATCCTCAAGATATTTAGTATATAATTAAATGATCCAGTAAACTGAAAGATTATATTTGCTATGTTTTAATTCTTTTTATCAGCGTGCATTAAGCCAATTAGAATGCTGCTCGACGCAAAATGTGTCGTTCCAATTTAAGGTATCCGACTACGTTCGGATGCCTTTTTTTTAAATAATGATATTTGAAGCAATATTTTTGTATTTTTATATGACATTTATGTTAAAACATAATAAATCATAGAAAAAAGTTAAACGAATTAAATATATTTTTAAAAATTTGAAAAAACTTAGATTTTTTTGCACTAAATTTGACCTTTTTTCAAACACCCTCGTTCAAAAAGAAATGATCAGAATGATAAATCCTTTAACATGTATTCAACTATTCAACTATTGGCTAGGTCCTGAAGCAAAAGTTTTGCAATGTATCTAAAAACATGTAAATTATAGAGTTTTAGTGCGAAATCATGAATATTTAAAGAATTTTGGCCTTTTTTCAAATCTTAAAAGATACATAACTTTTTATGGAGCATTATTTCACTTATATTTTGGTTCATTACCTAGACAATATAATAAATAATATGTATGCCAAATTTGAGACGGATACTTTAAGTTGAATTTTAGTTATCGTGTTTGAAAAATGAAAATTTTGCAAAAAATGACATTTCGAGAAAAATGAGTTTAAAGTTTATGTTTTTAATTTACAATGAGAAGAAAAAAGAATTTTTCTTCAATACTCCCTAGTTTTGTAGGCTAGTCCTTAGTTTTTGCCCGCTTAGCACATTTTTAAAAATTTTCTGATTGGAAATTTTTTTAGTCGTTTTCTTGAGCCTTATGTGTCATTGTCGTTTTCTATCATTCAGCCGCCATCGATAGATTTGAATATTGTTTTTCAGTCAAATAACTTTATAATGCCTATTAGTTGATCTAGAGATACTTTTAGTGATTGATATTGATCATAAGTACAATTTATGTACTTTTCCTACGTTTATTATCAAAAATTACATCATTAACGGAGAATCAAGATACTGCAATGATTCAAAATTACCTAAATTTTTGGAATCCAGTAAACTGAAAGATTATCTTTGCTATGTTTTAATTCTTTTTATCAGCGTGCATTAAGCCAATTAGAATGCTGCTGGACGCAAAATGTGCCGCTCCAATTTAAGGTTGAAATCAAACGCGTATTTTACGTTAATGTAGACAATAAACCGAACAAGTGCAAGGCTACAAAAAGAACGCCGATTAAATGTCTATAGCAATTAGAAGTTTAAAACTTCTTTGTTAAGGGAAACATGAATATAAAGTTATACATAAGAGCTTCAGTTTAAATTTTATTTCGGGCTCTCAAGCTGGTCACCGAAGGCGGCTAGTAGCAAATAAAGACCAACAATGTCTTCAGTTTAGCCATGAATCTGGCAAGAGGACTCTTCGGAGAGTGCAGAAACATGCTTTTATTTATAGCTGCTTTAATGTGACATTTTTCTTTCATTAGATCTTTTTAGATTATTTGTATTTGTAAAGAAAATTATCTAAATTTAAAGGTATTAAAGTTTACCATTCAGTGATATGAATCCTTCTCCTTCAGATGAGGATTTTAGGGGAAGAACAGAGAATAATCGAAAGACAAGAGTTGTAGTTCCTTCAGACCACCCATGTATTTACATGTTCTTGTCTTCCCTTATTAGTAATAAATATATCCATTTCAAATGTCGTGTTTCAAATGTTTAATGTGGTGTTATCTCGAAGGTGATTTAACACACAACAGATTGAATGTCTTAAGAAAACGAAATCTGAAGGTTTATTGGCAAAGCTTATGCACCAGCCCATAAGCAGAGTTAAAATATTCTGTTCTTGCAAGCTCTGCTCTGCCGTCAACAAAAAATATAAATAAGCACAGTGATTGTAATAAACACATCCACATATTTTTCTTACATATAGCACTAATCATTATGTATAAGAATACCCCAGCTTTAAAATGCTATCCAAATGAAAAACGGAAGAGGTTGCTACTTTGGTAGACCAATCACCTCAAAAATAATACTATAAAGTCATAAATACCATAAATTTTTAAAAAGATCATCACAAGAAATTATAAAAATATCTTCTCAGTATCGAAACTCATCCCACACTCTGTACAACATACAAGCTGTTGTGATATATTGCTTGCACCAGTTGTGGTGTGAATAATTTGAATAGTAATTACTTTCTCAACATTAGCCACATTGCCGGCGGGGAAACAGGCAGAAGCACATGAGAAATAGCACTCAAAGATTCAAAAAAACCAGTGAGGTGGAATAGAAATGATCTAATGTTCGTTTCAGGACAATTGCCTTTCCCTTTGTAACCTCTTCGCTTCAGTCTTCGAACATATGAGAACTGCTTCTTCGGCGAGAAAGGATATCCATTGCATTATGCCACAAAGTGCCCTCTAATACTGGCATGGCATTTCCAAATTCCTAAACTATAAAATAAACTACTGGGGTTAACAAAATTCCCATAAGTAATTTGTCAAGTACGCAGTTTCGACTTTTAATGTGCTTTCTGTGTGACGAAAACGATCTCATTGTGTAGGAATATCACCGAGAACATATCTTCTTGAACTGACACACAAATCCGGCAACTTAAATCTTGTCTTTTAATCTTTATCTCTTTGATTTCGATGTTTATGACGTAGACTTATGTCTCTCCATAGTGGTCTAATGATGTGTTGGGAATGAAAAAAATTATGACACTTTTCGTGGTATTTTTAAACGCTTATAGCTCCGCAACTCAATTACATACAGAGTTGGGTTTAGTTTCATTTAACAGAGAAAGGTTGACATTGAAGATTGCAAAAAGAATTTTAGAATTTGTAATTATGGTTTAATCACAGTTGAGTTGCAAAGTTGGTAAAAATCCCGAAGAATTTTAATGACGTCCCAGTGACCGACGCGCGCGCACGTATTGGTTATGAGCGTATATTAACTGGATTGTAACAGATTAATATTTAATTCATTCAGATTAATTCATTTAATGAAGGTCATAGAGCATAGGTAATAGGTCAAAGTCACATAGAGCTACTTTAGTCACAGAAAATCACAGTTGAGTAATCGATTAATTAACTCTCCTTAATTAATTATTATTAATAATTGTTGATTTAATTGAGCTGTCCTTTCCATCGATTTAATTGAGTTGAGTTGTTTTTAGTTTCATTTAACAGAGAAAGGTCATAGAACATAGGTCAAAGGTCAAAGTCACATAGATATACTTTAGTCACATAGAACAATTTTAGTCACAGTCGAGTAAGGTAACTAAGTCTACGCCCCTCAACCCCAGCGGCCGTTTCTCAGAGACAGCCTCTCGTCCAATTTTTTTTAATATTTTCGCTTTCCGAATTGTTCTTATATTTGTTCTTGTTGCTTATATGTTTTTTATTATTGTTTCTTTTTGCCCTTCTTATATACATTTTTCTTTAAAAAAATGAAATCACCTCCATTCATCCAACAGGAAAGGAGCGAAATGGCCCTAAACACGGGGATATAGGGGGTGTGATGTAATGTATTAATATTGTCGGCAATGAAATTCATAGTTCGCAAGCGTCTCAGCGAGCTGCATTTCTCCCAACGTGACCAAACTTTTGCAGTAACCATAGCGCACTCTCTTCAAATACTATTGGCCGATTGGAACTCTTGTGTTTTCAAAGACACCGTTTTTTCACAAAATTTACCCCTTCTTGGTCGGATTTTTTTTCGAATTTCCGACCCCAAAAAAAGCATTTTTTTTTTACTGCTGAAAATTAATATATGTTCGACCCTGAATTCAAAACTGCAAAATATTTTTTCACTAAGCTGTTTTTGCTTCACCTACTGGTGGTTACATGTGATATCCCGTTCACTGATCTCCAATTTTCCCAGCAATGCACCCAAGTTTTAAATTAAAACAAAATACTCTCTGATAATATATTTTTCATCTGTATTTCTTCATGGTATTTAAGATATATATCTGCATAAAAAGAATCATTAATGATATGTAAAAAACGGGGGTTTTTTTTAATGGTTTTACAACCTTACCATGAAAACAGCTCTACAATCTTTCTCGACCATCAGAGCGTAAAACTCACGTTCAAATAATTTATTGCCTGATTATTTTATTGCTTACATTGTCAAAATCGCGGAATATAACGAGATGAATTTACTTTCAATGATGCAATTTTTCTCTTCGGCGCATGAAATGTGACGCCGATGATACGGGCACACAAATGCCGAAAGTATGACGTGCGAAGCGGACCGAAAAGGAGTTAACGAAATCAACACAAGATACTCTACTTAATGGCAGTACGATTTCGCAAAGAAAGCAAGTTTACGTCTTCAAAGCAACAACAAATTCAATTTTCGCAAATTAAGAAAAACATAATGCGTTCTGCAAGTGATATTGGATGACGTGGACGTCATTCAATCAATCGCGTGAAATGAAAACAAAAAAAGAATTTAATAAAAACAATTTTTAAGAACTGACTTTTTTTAGTGTTCTTAAACGTAGGAATTTTTCCTTTAATTATTTTATACATTTTAGTATTTAATTTATAATTCTTTATTCTAAGTATAATAGAATTTTGAAACCAATTTCTGAACAAATTCAATGGTGTGGTGTCACTTGCAAGGAATCAAAATTTAATGGATTAACTGATGTCTCAGTTCTGAAAATATTAAAATAGTGTATTTTCATCAAAAACACACAAGAGTACAAAATTTAAAAACCTTATCACGTGAGGAACAAGAGAAAAAGATTACAAATCTTTAAAAACATGAAATAAGTCAAGTTAAATAAAAGTGTTTAAAAACTAAATCTCGTAGTTCGAAATTAACAAATTAATATCAAAATATATACTCATAACATCAAAATATTACTCATCAGGGTATGATGCTTATGGCTCTAAGCTACTTGAATGTGGAATTATAGACTTTTTAATGTGGGGAATTATTTTATATTCACCCTCCACTACTGTTAAAAACTTGTTAACTTATAATTTTCAAAATATTCTTTCGAGTAAAAATGTCAAGAAAGTGGGCATTTATAATACTATATCCGAGTGGATATTTTAACAATACAGATTCATGCCGAATGAGGCAAAATACTTAACAGAATTAAGGTTCTTAGTTGGATGTTATTACGGCTAACACAGTTTTTTTATAGGATTTTTTTTCGTTGTCCCATTTATTAGTGGATGTAAATATATAAGTTAGCAATAAAAATACGTGAGAAAATGAAAACTGATGAAATAAACCGATGAAAACAAAGCACAGCACGCGTCAGTGTTTAAAAGAATTCGATATTAATCTACAACTTACCTGTTATTAGCACAGCTTTACCATCTGGCTCCAACCTTTCGTTCATAAACAATTTCTTTGAAAATCCAAAAGTCAGTCTAGCAACAATGACACATAATAGAAAATTGGCAATCAAAAAATAGTAGTTGGTCACACAAAATGGTAAAATGATTAATAAAAATTTTAGTGTTAAAGCTGTAAATAAAAAATGCAGAACAGATACAAAAATAACTCTTTCTGCCATTTGGATAAGCAAAAATTGCACCTATTGGAAAGACAGGAGTTGCAAAAAGAGAAAGAATGCTTCAAAACTTCCTTTTCCTTAAATACGTAACTTATTTGCAACACTATTAAATGATAGGATCTTGATTATATTAAATTACTATTTCGGAACTTAAATCACGCATTGATGTAATCACATGATTATTCCCTACTTGACTTTCCTTTTCTTTCTTTTCCATTTATTAAATTTTATTTACATAATAATTCAATTCAGCTTGTGACTGATTGCGGTAAAAACGCAAAATGTTATGCAAAATCCGCAATTTTAGGATATAACTGGTGATAAAGGAAATAATTCTACCTTATATTTAAAACCGTATGCTTCATTATTGTGAAGGACAAACAGTCCATTGACGTATTATGACGCAAGTAATAATGTGATTAAAGGAAATATTTTTTATTGGTTAGAAAAGAAATAGATGTCTTTTAACTGTTTAATCCCGAGGCGACTTTTTTCTTCTAGCCCCTTTAAAACCGGGCCTTTTTGGGAGGATACGGCATGAATTGGACTCTCCCAACATGGGTGGTAATTTACCCCACTACCCTCTGCTATAACCTTCCCTTAAGAAGCATGAAAATGGGCTGTGGTTGGCAAGGATAATTGGACCCCCTACCGCTCTTATCTCCTAAGCGAAATCAAAACCTCCCTCCCCTCAAAAGAAGACAACCGCCTCAGACAGACCTTCGTTGCTGTTAAGGGGAAATTTTTAGACCGTCCGAGACCGCCTCTCTCGGTGTGAGAGAGTTAAATGATCATTAAAACAAAAGTCTGAAGTTTCAAACGGAATTTTCATTTGCTATATATATAAGTTATTTATGAACATAAGAAGACTAGAAAACTGCGTTTTATTAAATAATCATTTCCAAATTATTATTATTTTAATGATCTGAAATCCAAAACACGTTGCATTTTATCTAACCTCACTTTGATTTTCACAAGATAATAGAGTGACCTATGCATATGGTGAAAGGAATTCATTCATTATGATTTTTTATCTATTTTTTTAAAAATGATTTTAGCATTAAAAGATATTCATTGTCAGTTTAACTTGGTTAATTCGAAGGTGGCGGACTGGCGGGACCATGACAAAAAATTCGATTTATCCAAAACTTCAAATAAAGAAAAAGTAGGTCTTAAATCGACTACAACAAGAGAGAAAGATAATTTGTAAGCTAAAAATGGCAGTAATCAATTTATTTTTAATATCTAACAACTTTCAGAAAGAACGCATTACAAATAAATAAATATTAAGTGATTTTAATAAATAAAAGGGTAATAATTTAAATTTTAAAAAATTTAGTAATTTCAAATAATAAAAAAGCAGTTTACAGCTTTTGCTTGTAACAGTTGCACAATAAAGCTTCAAAGCAAGCATTGAAATTAACATTTAGCGTGTTCAAAGCTTTGTGAAAAGCTAGAAATTTTTGATTGCTTTTTTGACTGAACACATTGCCACTTTAGATTACCACTTTAACTTCCGTTTTAAAGTGTCATGCAACTATTTTGGGACGGACGTCGTAATTTTTGAACAGTGGTCAAATGGCGAGGGTGACAACTACCTTCTCCAAATTTCCGCACCAACACCAACGAAAGGACATTTAACCCTTAAAAGCCCGATTTTTTTTAAAAAAATGATTTTGAAATATTTTCTGACTTTCATTTCTTGAATAAAACAGAGGGAAAATATTTTTAAAATCCTTTTTTGTTGTAAGTATTGTTTATGGCTAAAAAATAGTTTGTTACCAACTAACAGCACTAGGCTTTATTTCAGAAAAAAATTTCCTTGATAAAATTCTATAATGTCAGACACTGATGAATTTTAATAAATAATAATACGGATAAGGAATTTCCTTAGACATTGTAAATAAAATATGGTATTCTCAAGCGTACAAATAAAGCTAAAAAGACGCAGCGGTATTCAATCATCAATTTATCAATTTATTCTCATTCTTTTACCAGCACTCAGGCTGGCATCTATACGTTGTAAATTGATTTAATAACATTTTAGTATGTATTCTATTGGCAGCAACAGCCATTAGAACTTCAGTCTTATTCTCAAGATTTTAAAAGACAAAATTGTGTATATTGCTTAAATGCAACACGGGGCATTTAAGGGTTAACCTACTGTGGTGTCTTGGCCTATGTGCGACCAAATAAATGCAAAGCTTAGGTTGACCTAAGTACTTTTATTACACAGCTATAATTTAGAGAACAATTCTTGCATAGCAATCTTGATTAATTATTTATATACAAGTTTCGATCAGTTAATTCACAGTTCTAGGACGTTCAAGTTCAATGGAGTCGTAGTCCACAAAAGAAGTCATTCAGCTCGGGATGGATAGCTTCCACCTATCAGCGTGATGACCTAAACACGAAATTACAAGGAGTGCTCCAATTTGATGAACCGAGAGTTCGGAAAATTGCCGATTTCTCGGTGTTCGCTGCCCAAGTCTGAATTAGTTCGGGACTTTAAATCCGAGCTGATCACACAGCTCTTTTTCGGCGCTCCGGAGTCTGAAAACCAAGTTCGAAACTCCTAATTCGGTTCCTCACCGCCCTTCTCTTTCTCCACTCAACATTCTGTTTTTATCCCCTACCTCAAGGGGTGGAGCTCCGCCTTCCTTTCACTCCACTGGACAATCGTCCTCAAGGGCGACCAACGAGTAAACTTCCATGTTCCCAATGGTCAAATCCGACCGTGGGATGGTTCGTGAGTTTCCCCACCACAGGAGCTATACAGGTGTGACATGAAAAATACAGCTAATCTCCTTAAAGCCGACCCCCATATGCGCTCTTTGACAGGTATTGATTCCTATGCATTGTGGTTGCTTTTCTGCGTGAAGCTATTACTCTCGCGAACGTCTTTTTAATGACCACCAGGTGCAGCTGTCCTGCGGTCTGCAGCTGGCATAAAATGAACTGGACTCTCTTTCTCGTGGGAACTGTGCTCGCGGGAAGGGAAAACATCACACTACGCTGTCAGAATTAGCTTGCGCCATGCCCACTAATAATTTATATTATAACTAGCTGTTATGCCGGCGTTGCTCGGGATTAAAACATTTTTATGTCTAATATTTTTAATGAAAAACTATTTTTAAATAAAAAATTCTAATAAAAAAATTCCTTTATCGTCTGAAACTTATTTACTTCAAATTTCGTTTATAAATAGTGGAGTATAAGAAGGATTTTGACGAATGTTTTGGGTCAATTAATAAAATAGTTAAATTTTCAGTAATAAAAAGCGTCAAAATAAACTAGACCAATAGTTGTTCCCGATATAAATTATGAATCGTCTGCTTTTAAACTTTTCTTTAGTATTCTTCCAGAATTTTGTTTATATGTTCTAGCAATAGCCCTTCATACGTATTCTTGTATTCTTGTTTTCTAACAATAAAAAATATATTGCTAAAAATTGTGAATTTTATACACAATTGAATTTTTTTTAATTATTGAAATGAGAGCAACAATTTTGAATGCAAATGAAATTTCTGTCACTGAAAAATTATTTTTAAAACTTTAATATAGTATAAAAATAGTTATTGTAACATAACTCTTTCGAAATATATTACAAAAAAAACCGCAAAATTTTGCTTAATTTTTAATTTAAAAAATTTAATTAACTTTTGTGCCTTTTTAAATTGCCAGTGATCTTTCACTTCTTTTTAAAATATTTGCAGAAATAAAAAGAAATTTGTTCGAAGTCTCACCTTTGCCTAGCAACGAAGTATCATTAAATTTGCTTTATTTTAGAATCGTCTGCTGTTATAATTTATTAAATTTTGAAAAATTAATAAAAGTTGAAGAAAACATTTTACAGATATAACATTGGTATCATTGAAAAGGTAAAATTTTGAAATTTAAGATGGTATAAAAATATTTGGGGAGGGGGGATAATTTGCTCCGAAGTTAATACGGAAAAACGGTTTCGGTTAATTTCTAATTAACTGACTATTTAATTTACTTTCGGACTTCGAAAAGTTGACAGTAATCTACCTCTTGTCTTAAATAATAAGTGTGCAAAGTTTGGTTGAAATTGCTGCAGCAATTTAGGAGGAGATGTGGAACATACCCACATACACACATTCATAACCACATACATACCCACAATGACTTTTATTTATTTTACGATAAAAATAATGGCAAAAAAATTCGCTATTGCTTAGAGCAGAGGTTCCCAACCTGTGGTATGCGTACCCCTGGGGTTATGCGAAGGGCCAGTTGGGTGTACGCGGAATCAAAATTGTTAATGGTGAAAACAAGAAAACATAAGCGATTGAAAAATTTGCTGAATTTTATATCTCGAAGTGAATAGTTGCTATTTAAAAACTATACCAATTGAATAGTTGAGTATTACGAAGTGCAATTTTTAGCTATCCTTATAAGTTAAAACGAAATTATTACAAAACTGGTTTCTTTTTCTTTGGCGTTGAACTAATACTATGGAAAAGCGGAATAAAATGTAAAATCTAAAATAAGTTCTGCAGATGTAAGTAATTCTAGCCTTTTCACTCTTAAGCTAATCTAAGCCCTTAACATTATTAATGAAACCTTCTTTGCATAGATGAATGGTTGGTGGGCGCATATGATAGTAGGGGGGTACGCGAAAACAAAAAGAATAATTAAGGGGTATGCGAGGGAAAAAATATTGAGAATCTCTGGCGTAGAGTATTCAGTAAACCCGGATGAGATTTTCAATACGTTCGAAAGATATGACTTTTGCTATAGTATAGTGATGTGTATAATGTGTATGTAATGTATAGTATGTATGTATAGTATAATGTGTATGTAATATGTGTATATATAGTATAATGTGTATGTAATATGTGTATATATAGTATAATGTGTATGTAATATGTGTATATATAGTATAATGTGTAAAAATGATTATGAAGCTTGATACATTATCTAACTAAAATGCACTTGCATTTAGAAATTTTAATTTTAGAATTGAACTTAAAACTTCAGTGGAATCGAGGTTTGAACCTGGGACCCTCCGGCCCCGAAGTTGAGATCTAAAGTGCAACAGGCTCACATACAAAGCGGGCTTCACAGGAATCGAGTTCTTCAGCCCGGAACCCACCGGTCTAGAAGATGATACCCTACCACAAGACCACCGCAGCCCGCAAACATTGTCACGTAAAATAAAACAGACATGCGGACACAAGATACGGCCGTATTTAACTAACAAAAACAATGAAAAACAGTTTCTTTTACAATTCTTAGATTTCAATTCGAATTAACCAAAATAAATTCGAATTATACTCGATATTTAGAATTATATTAATAGGAAATACAAGGGATTGGAGAGAAATTCGAATTAACCTTCCAGCGGGCTTGCCTGCTCAAATTTTACGACGAAAATGATTTTTTATACCCTCTTCTCACATTCGGAGTCAAAACTGTCTGAAGGTCATTGCTATTCCTTCATGTGACCCCTCTCTTCAGGATTAAATGGGTTTATTCGAGTTTCAAGGTGATTACATACTGTTTTATGCTACTGTCGTAAAGTTTACGTCGAGCGCGCGCTCGTGTAATTTGATATTTTTTATGTTATCCCTTATGCAAAGAAATAACTCATTACGCTAGTAGCGTATCAATGACTGCAATTGATCTAAATGAAAATAGCTTTTAAAAAACCGTGGCCTTAAAACAGTTCTGGATTCATAATACCAAAATAACCAGTCATTCTTCCATGCAAGACGTTTATTAGTAAAACACTGAAATAAAACTTTAAAAAAAACTCTTTTTCAAACAACAGTTATAAAAGGTTACAGTTAACATATATATACATAGCGTGCACAAATACTTAACACCTGAATTAATACAAAAAAGCTCCATGGGTATGACATCCTCTCACCTTAAGTTGTTGGAAGACAACTTACAAAAAACATTTAAAATTTTCAGTTTGATTTAAAGAGCACACAAATGGAAGACTCTTGGAAGCCAGGTTTTTTTTTCGTCTTCCTTTCAAACCAATCTGTTTTCTGGCCAGTTTTCCTGAGTTTGTAGAAGCTATTTGGGTCTCTCCCACCATCTACTGCATGAGAGTTGATGAGCAGAATACCCTCTTGAAGGTAAATCATCAGGATTTTATGCTCTTGGAAGATGCTACCACAAGCTTGGATCAGTCAAATTTCTTATCTCTTCAACTCTGTTATCTACAAAAACTGACCGAAGTTCTTCACGCTGTATCCAACCTAACATAGTGGTGGAATCAGTCCAGTAGTGCCACTTGACATTGTCCCACTGGAGTGCGCTGAGCACAGATCTGCACAATCGTGCTCCCACCGTTGCAGCCAGCAACTCAAGACGAGGAATGGTGATGGTTTTAACTGAGGCAACTCTCGATTTGGCAGCCAAAAGATTTACTT
>BGPR01001324.1:86469-100824 GCA_013235015.1 Araneus ventricosus | reverse complement strand
GTGGAAGACCAAAATCTGGCAAATTTCGACAATCACCAAACACATTCACCGGTGATTCTCGACATTTGCAAGATTTCGGTCTTTTCTCAGCTTAAAGTTCACGTAACTATGAATTTCTCTAATTAATGAATTTCTCTTCCTTTCTTGACAGTTTCTTTTTACCCGTCTTTATTTAAGTTGACTTGTCTCACATTCGTAAAGATCAGATTTTGTAATAGGTTTTTCACTCGCTTCATAATCTATGTTACAGTTATGTAACTTTGTACAATTGTGTTACCAATAACGATAGAACCTTTTTATATTTTCAGAACTTGCTTATCAATTAATCAAGTATTTAAAAAATTTTGTTTCCATGCAAGTAGCGCCATCTGGTAGTAAATATAAGAAAAATTGATTTTACGATTACATGATATTTATAACAATGAATTGTGGAATATATTAATGCCTAAAAAGTAGAAAATAATTAAAATGTAAGAGATTTTGAAAATACGCTTTTATTAGTGTTCTGAAAAGTAGAAAACACATTTTTTTATATCAAAAATATAGATTTCGAAACAAAGTCGTTAAAAGCAATACTATGAAGAAATTCACATATATGATGAACTTTATAAGAAAAATACTAAACATTTGCTAAAAATTCAAATGTACTATTAATGTGAATAATATTCTGATTTGTTTTCTATCAGTTCTTCATGCTTTTACAATTTTTATTTGACATCCATATTTTTCATATTAAAAATATTTTATACTTTTTAGAACAATAATAAAGGTGTATTTTTAAAACTTTTTTTTTATTTTTGTTATTTTTTAGGCTTTTATTTATATATTTATTTTCAATTATATTATAGATTTGGCTCCGTTAAAACTTCTCGTCTTCTTAAATTATATAGTATGTTCTCGGATTCTCAAATCCTTTCAATGCTTTTGCGCATGCGCCAGGTGGAGTCATTTTCACAAAAATAGGGGGAAAAGAGAAAAATGGAGGGGAAGATGTTTACACTTCACTTAGCGTAATCTAACAAAGAATTCAGGAAATGCGCTCATCTTACTCATTGCCTGTCACCCCTTTCCGGAGTAAAATCGCCCAAAAGTGCTAGTCTCGGGATATTGAAACGATCAGTATATTCGATGGTTTCCGGCAGTTTACAAATTCCATCATTGTTACTTAAATCCACTCAAGTTTGTTAAACTCTGTCGTGTGATTAATGGCCTGAGATATGTTTCGTTTTTCCTCTACAGTGGTAACAGATGACTCTAACAATGAAATAATTTCGTTTAAAAATAAGCTGGTTTCCCCCATATATTACTACCTTAAAAAATGTTATTTTTGAACAATTATGGTGCTCAAAATGAAATTTTCAGTGCTTGAGGTTTTCAGCACGCAAAACCATCACATGTTTCTGGGTGTTAATGAAATAGGAAATTTTAACTTTTAAGGCAACAATTGTATGTTTAAGAATTTTAAAATAGTTATTTTGACAAAATGCGTACAAGTACCCACCATCATAATCCTCTTGCAGGCTTTAAAATATTTATTTAAATTGAGTTTACAATATGAAACGGTTACAAATATTTCAAAAAGCATCATTATTTCAAAAATTTTGAATTGATGCATTTAATTTATTTTAACATCTAGGTCTTAACTCTTTTACACTTTCTCGTATACGAAATATACAGAGAGAAAGTGTCTTAACCAACCAAATTTTCGACTTCCAGATGTTGATGAATCTTTTCGTTTTAGATATCCCTGAGTTGGAATCATGTCTCTCTTTGAAAACGATAACTAAAAAAATGCAACGAATTAGATAAATTAAATTTAGTATGTGGTCTAGACACCAAAATTGTATAAATGCATCAAAGTTTTTAGCATATCGGTCAAAGAAAAAAAGTCCCAAATTTATACTAATTTTTCTTGCATGTACTATAAATCTAAACACAGAATTCAGCGTGTAACAGACACATGGAGACGGTGGCGGATTGGTCTGAAAATATTGTTGCGAACCTGTAATGTCGCTTCACAGCAATGTTAGTTTTATGGTTGCAAAGATACATTTACAGAGATTTCATCGGATATCGGGGGTAAGCCTAGTCAATATCCTCTAACTTTGGCGACCATTTGGCGACAAAATGAAAGTTCTGGAAAATACAAAAATTATCGTCCTATCTCTATTAGGAACGAAGATATGGAGATTCTTCTAGATGGTTCTATGTGGCCTTACGTCTTGTCGGAAAACTATAATTACCGGGGCGATGAAGCGAGTGAATCACTTTCTTTGCAGTTTTGTACAGTGGAAGCTGGTAAGCTGATAGACATTGAGTGCTATTGAAAATGCTGTTACTGTTATTATTAGTGATTTCCTGTCTGTTTTTGTTGCTAATTTGTACAAGTGCTGTTTTTATTGTTACCTGTACATCAGGTATTCTGGAATATCCGTGAATAAAGCGTCATTCTCCTTTTTGGACTGCTTTTACCGTACATCCACAGGACGATTTTCGTAACAATATATATGAGTAGATTTAATCTGTTTTCCGTTGAGTATTGTTGAAAATCTTACTTGTTAAAACTGCAAATTATTTTTTAAAGATTCGACTGCAAAATAATATTCGCATAAAAGTTAACATATTCGAGTGTTAATGTACGACAAGTATTTTTGTATATATAATTTCAGAGTACTTTAAACTAGCTAAAATATATTTGTGGTTTTAATTGTGAAAAAATAAATATGTCTGTTATCATTGTCTGGCTAGAAGGAAAACATCAAACACGAAGCTTCAGTATATAATGTTACGGGTATTTCGCATTAATCACCTGATAATCCTTTTAAATTTTTAATGATTTATTAAAAAATTCATAAAATCATATCAAACGGATTTACAATTTTATTTGGTATTTCCATTTTCATTGAATTTTTCGCATACTTATAATTTTAATTGAGATGGTGTCAAATGATTCTTGAAATGGATCTGAACTAAATACTTTCAGGAATTGATCAAAAGCATTTTAAATATTTCACAAATCCTTCACAAAATGGTCAATACATCGCCATAAAAGCTGTTATAATTTTAGAAGCAATTTTTTATTGGTGTCAGTAGCAAATGTAGTTTTAGTTCAGATCGATCAACAACCGGTTTTAAAACTTAACGAGGGTTATTTTGGGACGAACCTCGCAATCTTTAACAACGGTTTGATGATGAAGATGACACCTGACTCGGCACTTAACTCTCCAAACTTTCACACCATGCCAATGCAACGTGAGCACTATCAGCATTCGATGGATGATTCAATGAGCATTAGTTCCACATATACGGTGAATCTTTGCATCAGGTTTGAAATACGTGGGAGGATTCCGAAGACTTTATTACCAGATCACTGCAGTCTCCAGCAGAAAATGCAAAATTTAAACTGGTACATTTTTTTACCAGCAGATCATACCTGAAGATATCGTTCTTTCGATCCACTTAAGTAAAATAGCAACATTTTGCCGTTTTATTGTTGGTAACATTTTCATCGAATTGCTTATCCACTTAAGTCTCGCGTCCGTCATATTGACGTGCATCGAATTATCGTATTTTTAAGCTTATAAACTAAACTTTAATCATTATTAATTAGCTTTATAATTTGACACAAGAATTACGTAGAATCCATAAGCATCTCAAGTATTCTATGCCTTCTTAGATGAATGAAAACGACAGCCACTTTCCAAAACAGGAAGTGCCATCTCATTAGATAGCAAAAAAATGCGATCCTTAAGGGGTTAAAGCTTCAAATGGGGATAGAAGGCTGTATTTATCACGTTTCGATTATATTTTTTCAGGGAAGGAAACTCTAAATCCAAAGAACATAATAGCCTTAACGGTATTTTTGTACAAAATGCATAGAAAAAAATGCTTCAAGATAAAACAATGATCTTCACACTTTATTTAAGTCAGGTAACATTAGAGGTTCTAGTTTTTCTGTTAGAGGTTTTGTCAGGCATGTCTTTCAGTTCTGTCTCTTGAGTACTGGGGGCGGCGGCAACCTGCCCATTTTGCTGCAAATAAAGACAGAATCATTAAGTAATTTATAAGAATCAAGACAAAAGGAACAATATCAAAAACAATTTAACAATCTACTTGATAGTTTTCCTCTCTTTTATTAAGATTTTAAAATTACTTCCGGGATAAAAATTGCTTTGAAACTCATTGTAATATGTCCCAGTTTTGCAACAAGAACAATTGAGCATAGATCGCACAGCCTATTTTCCCTCAAAAAGCCATTGTTTACTGAAAACTTTTCATCTGTGCATGTAGGTTCGATAGTTTATTGGTAATCAATATAACTAATCATGTAATCAATCATGTTTCATGCATAAATATGTAATTCTTTTGTCCCAGCCTTTGTTTTAAAATTCGGTCGGAGAAAAAAAACTCGAAACAATCGGTTTGGTTTATTATCTTCATTGTTATAGAAAACTGGATTTAAAAATTTTTTAATGCGTAATCAAAATGTTAAATTACGGGTAGAATTACCAAATATACTGACTGAAACGGGGAATTTTAGAGAAACTGTGAAACCTTCTCCCTCTTTTCAAGCCATAAAATCATAAAATGTGTAAATCATGTCAGTCACTTCTTGTGTTACTCATTCTTTTATTGCCATATAAGCCTTATTATAGCCACCTAATATGTAGTGACACAAAGTACACAGGAAAAAACGCTTAATAGGATTATTATGCTCCGCGGAGAGGTAAATCCTAATAATTTACTTATCTATTTACTTCCATTAGAATTATTGTTTTCCCTCATTGCTAATCCATTTACCCAACACACATTGGAGCCTAAATAGGACAAAAGAAGTAAAATGAAGCAGGTGAATTGAGGAGAGAGATCAGTTCAAATGGGTGGATGAAATCCTAATCGCTTCCGGTTCAACTAGTAAACCCAACCAGTGGCCTAGATGGTTCATGGCTGAGGAAATTTCATCATTGCTAATCCATTTACCCAACACACATTGGAACTTAAATAGGACAAAGGAAATAAAATGAAGCAGGTGAATTGAGGAGAGAGATCAGTTCAAAGGGGTGGATGAAATCCTAATCGCTTCCGGTTCAACTAGTAAACCCAACCAGTGGCTTAGATGGTTCATGGCTGAGGAAATTCCCTCATTGCTAATCCATTTACCCAACACACATTGGAGCCTAAATAGGACAAAGGAAGTAAAATGAAGCAGATGAATTGAGGAGAGAGATCAGTTCAAATGGGTGGATGAAATCCTAATCGCTTCCGGTTCAACTAGTAAACCCAATCAGTGGCCTAGATGATTCATAGCTGAGGAAATTCAATCGGAATATCATAAGCTCTATCCTCAGGATTATTGAAAAACTTGAAGTTTAGCAACGAATTATTCGCTGGGGTCGGGCTGGCTGTTGGAGAATTTTGTTCAACCAAAACACAGATGTGGCCTTATTCCTTATGAAAGTTCTCCTGGGAGGCAACCAACCTCCATATATAGGAGCTAAAAACAGACTTATACCTCAGATGCTCCAAGGTCGCTTTGAAAACAGAACTGTCAAGTTTCTCCTTTATCATGAATCCTTGATTCATGGTCCATTCCAGTCTGTAAGCAAAGATATAAATTCTGCTAGTAGGAGAGTGTGGTGTAAAACTGGGCACCTTGATTGTGGTGCTATTTACTTCTCATTCCTAGTTGACAGATTCTGAATTACACTCCACTAGTCAAGAAGAAGAAAAGGTCATAGAGGCTGTGCTGTTGAATTCATTGCCTCTGAGAAGGTGTATTTGTTTTAATACGTCAACTCTGATTTCGTTTGTTTTAAACTATTCTTATTTAATAATCATTACAGTTGAAAAAAGCATTATTTAGTCCAGCTTATTATATGTTTACTAAGGATTTATATCCTATCAAACAATAAGCATTTAATCCAATATTTGCGTGGTTCTATTTCATTTATACAACCCCTGCACTCTTTCCTTTTCTAATTTAAATAAATGAGAAGGGTGGATCCAAAAGCTGTATTAGCTGGGCCACGAAAGTTGCAGCGGTTCAGAGGAAGAAGATAACTTCTTTACATGTGGATTTTATAACTAATGTTCTTAAATTGTCACATAAAGCAAAAATATCTGCTACTTTTCCAATGAAAATCTAGTTACCTCAATTTCCCATAAAGTTAACATGTGTACCCGGTTTTACCCCACTAGTGGAGTAAAATCGGGTGATTTGTCTTTGTTTATAGAAATATCATTTATAAATTTTGACTTATCTGGAAAGATCTATTGTACTCCGATAAACAATGAATATTTTAATAAAATTTGACAAGCTTTATGTCGAAGAGTTCAGCTTTAACAGGCCTTCGAGTCTTAACTACACGGTTTCACTCCACTTTCACCTGCAACATTTGTACCAATATGGAAAAACAAATAAAAAAATCCAGTCCTAGTAAACGACAATCAAATTCAAAAGCAAAGGTACTTACAAAAATGTTTTTATTCACACAGTTGAAGGTAGGACGGTTCGCTCTCTGGGGAGAATGCACGTAGTTGGGCGCCGCAGTCGGCCGGATCTTGTTTTTCTTGAAAAGGCAGCGGAAAGTGATGCGAAAAGCCTTCCTGAAACTCTCGTTGCACGCGCCGTAGATGATGGGGTTGATGGCACTCTGAGCATAGGTGAGGACGTGAGCTGGAAAGTATACTTTCCGGTACCATGGAGCAAGCTGAGAAAATAGAAACAAAATGTATTATAAGTTTAATAATCACGTCATTTCAAATTCCGGAAGCAAAGTTAAGCCTTCTTACTATAAAGTACAGTGCAAAGTTTCAAATCAAGATAGCAAAAAATATTTTTGAAGTGGTTATGAAGATGAAGAAATAATAAAATGTTTAGGATTGTAATATATGTAAGATTTGCCTCGAACAGACAAAATCCCACATTTTAAAATACAAATTAATGTTACGGTAGGGATGTCTGGGGGGTTGGGGTTCTTAATATTAAGTTAAATGATGAGGGTGCTTTAATTAAAACAATTATTATTTATTTAACAATTAAGGGAAAAATATTACAAAGAAAAAATGTTTACAAAAGGAGAATTTAGAATAAAGTTTGGCTAAATACATGGAGTCATTATTACAGTGAAGTGAATCAGAACTATTAACGATAGAGGACTATTTTAAACTTGAACGTTATAATTAAACATGCTTTAGAATTAGTTTCATTCTTTAACATTAGAAGAGACAGGAAAAGATAATTAGAAAATTATTACCGTGACATAATTACTCCCTAAGACAACAAATAGTTATCGGCCTGTCAGCTAAAAGTTAGGACATATTCTTAGACGAAGGACCTGCTTTGCACTGCGTATAATTCCTTCCTCCGAGAGCTTTTATCAAACACTCGTGGTGTTGTCTGAGAAGCATTTAGGACGGAACCCCTGGCGCCATCTATCGCACAACTCTGATTGAGTTTTACAATTCGAGCTTTAAATTAGGATTTTGGTAGTACAAACTCCACATATACGTATACATGTCACTGTAAGACTCTAGACACGGGGACGTGTTGGTGGTGTTATGTATGTAAATGGCAGCACAGAACAAGCTGTTCTGTGAGCGAGAGGTCACATGATCTGTTCTTCTTTTTTTAGCGCGCATTTTGATATAGTTGACAGAGGAGAACGAACGAGTGATGTTCTATGAAGAAAGATGGCTAATTCGTTGTGTAATAAAATATAATTTATAAATCTTTGTAAATATTGATTGCAAACAAATCTGTAAATATTTCTTAGTGCCCAGTAAAAGCATTTCTGCTATGAACGCCTAACGACACCGAAAAAAATGTATTTTATGCGTATAAAACAGATGTGAAAAATTGTTTTGATATTTCAAGTGAATAAAATAAATTAATTGCGTCAATTCCTGTGACGACGCAATCTTGGCCTCGGTCGCCTGGTGGTAGGGCCACGCGTTGGGAGCGAAAAGATCCAATTTTTGCTCTGATTCCACCAAAGATCCGCCGTGTATGTGGGTGTGGTACAAACTAATTCTGCCTTCGAGGATCAATACTCCTAGCGTACTTGTGGCATAGAAGTTTGGAGACAAGGTTGCTGGCTCAGGTGTCGTCATCTGCTCATTGTACGAGCTTATGAGGGTCTGTTTCAAAATAAGTCTTATTTTGCTTCAATGAGGGATGCTAATGTAAACTAAACTAAACATCATTTAGAAGTTGCAACACGAAGGGTACGCTGATGAAATACTTATCAGAAACGACATTTTTGTTACAACCAATTTTTTTACAATAAATATTAATGATGACCCTTGATCTCCTTCAATTTGACTCATACCTGGAGTCAATTTGCTCCATAGGATTTCAAGAGCTATCTGCTGAACTACATATGACAACCTCTAGAGAGACAGCGCCTGGTCCTGGATTGGCTCAAGTTCTGTAAATAGCAGAGCTAGGAAGATTGTATTTCCCTGAACTTGCAAAAGCGGAATTTCAATTGGAGTGATAGAAGGCTTCCGTTTCCATTCCGAGATCAAAAAATGCAGAAATGCACTAAATTACTTTACTGCCATCGCCATGTAAAATTTTCTGACACCATGTTAAATTTTTTCTATTCGCGAAATGAAAAAAAAATTCTTACTTCGAGACAGAGAATTCTCAAACAGAAGGAAATAAAGTTTTTATTTTATTTTAAATAACATTTTAATCTAAACTTTCTTTTTATGGTATTTCCATTCCCTCTTTTAAACCCTTTTTTAGGTAGCTTGAGAAAGGGCAGGAAAAAAACTTACTTGTCACGCTTTTTATTTTCTTTTGTTTGAATAGCTTAAATGTCCAAAATTTTGTTTTATGTCATGTCCAAAAGAATTCTTGTCTAAGTGATACTACATTTCAACACAGGTTAGAATTAAAATGCCTCTATACAGAGTAGTGTAGAGTCAAAACCAATGGCTATGAGAAAGCCAAATCTTTTTATATGCGTTTCAGATGATAAAGAAAATATTGACGTGAAAATAACTTTTATTGAAAATTACGGTTGTTTGATCAAGAATTCTTTCCTTAGGGGGTGTTGGAAACCTTATACCGACAATGTTAAATTGGCCATTTCGATGTACCTTTTCTCAAAATCTCTTACAGATACAAGTATGAAATTTTTTATACAAGTAAAGTACACCTTTAACCTTATACTGAAATGTGCCTTTTTAAAAAAACTCAAAAATTTATTTTTTACAATTTTTTTGTGTCAAAATAGGGTAAAATTTCACGATGACTAAATAAATATTTTGTAAATTTATAAAAAATTAAAACTTAACCAAAAGCTACATTCCGTATAATGACAAATGTGTACTTTTCTTGTATAAATATGTCAAATATGTAACTATAACAGATTTTAAGAAATGATACATCGAAATGGCCAATTTAACATTTTCGGTTTTCACACAAAAAAATTTGTAAGAAAATAAGTTTTAGAATTTTTTTAAAAATCATTTCAGTATAATGAGAAAGATGTACTTTACTTGTATAAAAAAAAAATTCAAACATGAATCTATAACAGATTTTGAGAAAAGGTACATCGAAATGCCAGTTTAACATTGTCGGTATAAGGGCCCCATCACTCCTTAACTTATACCTTAAGATAAATAAATACTGCAACTAAGTAAACTTAGCGAAATATGGGTAAGTGCAAGGCTCACACGGAGTTACCCTTGTCATGCCAGTTGGCCTTCTAGGGTTTGTGAACAACCGGAGCCACGACAGCAGTCGGGAACTAAGATTGGTGTCCTAGTAGCCAATCACCGGCCACGGCCCAACCCCTCCGGAAAGAGATACGTCCCGTCATCGGAGTGGAGGTAACTCGACCACACACTATTACTATACACACAAGGGAAACGAGAACCAGCTTACTTATACGGCGACTTCTCATCCGCGAACTCGAAATGCCCTGCGGGACATGGGTAAATGTACAGATATTTACCATTAGGCTAGGTTCAGAACATATGAAACAAGTGAGTAATTAGCTGCAGACCATCCCTAGATTACAACAAGTTCTTGCACTTTTTAAGCCACCTACAATTCGAAATTAAATGCATCACGGGTGTGAATGTATAAAGAATATCCAACTATGTTTATACTAGGAATTGTTCGTCTATATCCCTTACTCATGAGATTGTCTAGTGTCTATCAGACATTCAAACTGAACCCGTTTTCCAACAGAATGTTTTCCCATCTCAGCAATTTTGTATTTATTTATTTATTTATTTTCGCATGTTTCGTTTACGTATGGTTTGAAATGCATATTGCCGAGATTTGGCGATCTTATTACTGCTGGCTTTTTCTACGCAGTGCTCTGAATAAAGAAACTTTAAATCTAACTACATGGTTTATGAAATAATTTTTTACTCAAATAACGCGAAACTTTTCAAACTAGAGTTAAACATTCTTGTAATGAAGAGCAAATGGTTGGATTTTGCAGAAAAATGCACATACCTCTTGTTGTGGGGGTTTAAAATAACGATAAAGGACGACGACTTGAAACAATACCCAGAAAGCAAGGTAATTGAGGACATACATAAACAGCACCTTTATTACCTGAAAATGCAACATTATTTTAGCAGATGTGAAAATTATAATCAATCAAAACTAAAAGTTTTATTGATATTGAATGTATCCACATATTTTGACAGCAAGCGAATAAAACCATAAATAACGTCACCCCGCCCTGCCTAAGCATCCGGTGCATGAAAGCCCATCCGCCACGACAGCATAGTCAGGCACTGAGGTTCCTGCATTATAGCCCCCATTACGAGCAGCTCATGCAACAACCTCCGTTTTTTTGCTCCCACCTGTGTAAATCTGGATATCCACTTCAACGAAATCCCTGGAGTGGATATCCAGATTTACACAGATGGGAGCAAAAATGAAGAAAATCAATCCGGGAGTGGGATATATATTAAGAAGTCAGAAAAATTAAATTGAGAAACCCGGATAATTGCTCGGTGTTTAGAAGTGAACTGTTGGCTATTGAGGCCGGACTCGAGGACATTTTGAATGAAAACAATTACGGGGCGGTATGGATATTATCAGACAGTCGAAGTTCAATACAACACTTGAGAAACTGGAACAACGTGGGCGATCGTACTGGCATCTCTGTACTGAAATTATTTAGACATATAGGCATGGATCATGAGGTGCACCTCCAATGGATACCCTCCCACGTGGATATTTATGGAAACGAGGTTGCTGACGATTTTGCGAAGCAGGGCACGGCTGAACCTTTGTGTTCAACCCCCTCCTTAACATTTGACGAGATTTATTCCATCAGAAAAAACAAATATTTAAAGACGTGGAGGGTCCCTCCATCCCATGATTGGTATAAGCGGAGCAGTCCTGGTGGCTCCATTGGCTTTGCCTGTGACAGAGCCGACCAGACGGCGCTGTTTCGATTTGTTAGCGGTCACCTGAGGAGTTGCTCCTTTTGCCACGGTAACTAAGTTTTTCCGGTCTGCGCAAAGTGTGGAGTAGCGAGTGCGTCCCCAGAACACAACCTTTCTTGTCTTCGCCTATCTAGAGAGACTTTCGAGACGGATCCTTTGCTTGCTCTCGATTTCTTGAGGGTGAGTGGGCTCATGGATGGTCTAGCTTTCGCTAGACAAAGAGGGATTAGTAACAACAACAACAACCTCCGTTTACCTGTCTTCGGAGATGGGCCCAAAGAGCCACACCACCATTATTATACCATCGGGTTGGCGAAAGTCAGCTTACTTATACGGCAGCCTCTCATCCGTGAACTCGCAGTGCCCAATAATAGTATATTGAAACAAGACGGCTTTGTAATTGCGTGTCAATCAAGAGCTCTTGTTTTATTTTGGGAGCTTTTTTTTAAATTAGATTAAACATTTTAATCATCCGTTGACCGCAGGAACCTCATCCAAAAGCGATTTAGATGAAAACTATCCAACCTAAGGATGTTCCAAGTTAAAATGCTGTGCAAAATAAGATTACTTAGCTAGTTTAGTTTTGTCGCATGATGAATTAAAAATAGGATGTTAGCGAATGTCAGCTGATATCCGAGTTTAAATTCCATTCTCCAAAATACAGCTTCGTATCTGAACCATGAATTATTCAAAGAATCCCAATCTAAGATAATAAATGATAAAGTATTAGACTTATCCATATATATTAATATCTTTAGTTTTAGTTCAGTTTTTTTAGAATTTAAAAGTTTTGTATCTGGTCACTTAACAATAAATTGACCAAACCGGATCTGGATTGTCTCGGATTAGTCGGGACAATCCAGATTTTAGATTCTTATTCCGGGTTTGCTCCGACTTTAAAGAAGTGTTTTTAATTGTGATTTTATATTTTTCATTAAATATTCCATATTATTTTTATTTAAACTATGTTAAGTCCATTTCTTTGAAATTTTATAAATATAATTAACTTTTTGAATATAATTTGCACAGAATTCATCTTTTATATTTTATTATAATATAGTCGTTATAATTTACTAATAATATAGTCATAGTAATTAATATTTTTTTTTTATTTTAAGAATTTAAGACACTTAAAATTGAAGCACACAATGATTCCACTTTTATGAGAATCAAGTGACTTGAATTGCTAAGACTGATTAATAATAACCATAATTTAATATAATAATACTGAAATAGTAAGAACCAAACATGCCAGAATCGAATGTTGGAAAAAAAATTAAGGACTGTTCGAAATAAAAATACATAAAACCGACCTTTTTCCTGTACTTCATTTTTAAAGGGTGCTCTCTAAGAAACAACTGATGCTCATATTTATCTAATTGCAGAATAATTGCAGTATAAGCAACAGCCATAACCGTCAAAGGCACGTAAACCAGCAGAATGAGTATCATTAGCCAGTAGTATTTCAGAAGAAATCCGTTTTCATTGCACCACACCTGAAATAAAGAAGCATAATGAGAAATGGCAGAAAACTTCCTAAATTGTTACTTTTTGGTATATAAAGTATACAAAGAAAAAGAATTTTAACCGTCAAAAAATTCCACCTTAGATTTTGATGAATCTATGTTTTAGACCTCCTTGAATCCGAAAAACACATTTTTGGAATTATGTAATTTAAGGGGAGTCAGTACCCATAAACTCTCAAAAATTCGATTTTTTTTTTTTTTTACTTTTATATATTTGAAATCTCTATTTCAAGACCTTCCTAACGATATAAATCTTTTGCTCGTGTTCATATTAGAAGTAAGTTAAAATAAACTTTAGAAAAATGTAAACAGATTAATGTGACAGAAAATTTTTACCTTTAACTCGAATTATCTCAAAATGGTATTTTTGAAACAGCGTGTACCTTTTCCTCAAAATCTACTTTATATATGCTCTTGAAATTTTCACCACCTGTTCTCTACATATAAATGTATATACTGATGTGAACTTTTTTTTCTAATATTCCAAAAATAAGCCTTAATAGTGCTGATCTCGTGTTAGAAAGCGGCATTTTTTGAAAAATTCATAGTTACATTCAGTTAAAAAATTTTCAAATAAACCAAGCTATATTTATATAAGATTTTCACTTTAGTAAAGAGATAAATGTCAACTTAAACTGTATAAAAATTTCAAACATGTATCTATAACAGATTGTGAGAAAAGGTACATAGAAAATGGTCAATTTAACATTGGCGATATAGGGTTACTGACTCCCCTCAATAATTTAATAAATTTCAGCTTCCTTCTATAATATGTTAAAATTTTATCTTCCCATCATTGTTTACAAGGAAGTTATACATTTGCAATCGGTCCAATTATTTTGAATAACCCCATATTTATTTAAGCCAAATTGGGTATTTGCCTTTAGATATTGAATTGTCATGATTTCGCAGCCCTGTTGGAATTTTGACTTAAGATTCACACCGACCCATTTCATACCTCCTCATAGTCATGCCACTCTCTTGCCTGCAACCACCTCCAGATGGCAGTCGGCGAAGCGCACATCATGGCCGCCACCCACGTCGCCACGACGATGATCCACGCTTGACCCCGACTGAGGCGCCGAGAGAAGGGAAATACGATGCCCAGAAGGCGGTCCCCTGAGATGATGATGAGTGAAAATACACTGGCCAGTAAGAATGTCACTGTAATAAAAACAATTAAATCACATTACACTCGTGCTTCTCAAATTGGACTAAATATTAATTAACATGTCATTAAAAACGACTGGCACTACTCTTTCCGTCCGGACCGAGTCAGTCACTAATGACTGACAATATACTTTCCGTTCCGGCCGCGTCAGTCAAAGTTGGCTGACACTGATTTGCGGAGTTTCACAATGTGAGGCCACAGGCGTAAAATTGTTTTGAGGCCCCTCCGGCT
>BGPR01001324.1:0-86459 GCA_013235015.1 Araneus ventricosus | reverse complement strand
GGATTTTGAGTATTATTAAAGAACAGTATACACAAAATGTCTTCTTTTGTCTGTTCGATGTCTCTTACATATTGTTACAAAAATCTAATGTCACTTTCCTGCCTCTTTAGTCTTATGGTTGGGAAGAGAGTTTAACAGGGGTAAGTATGGAATGACCGGCAGCGGCCAGGCCTGGACTCCTGACATTGGCGATGAACTTGGCGTTGGAGACTTGGCTAGAAATTGGGCGACAAATCGAAGATTCCAGAAAATGCGGTCATTTTCTCGATATCTCTATTAGGATTGGAGATACGCTTGAATATACTAGATAATTCCATGTGACGGCAAGACCAGTCAAACAAGGCTTTATAAACGAAGACAACCGAAAGGAGGAATAACTTGGGAGTTAAGTCCGCAGTGCGAGCTGGATAGCCGGTGAGCTGAGCGCTATTGAAAATGCTGTTACTGTTATTACTAGTTAATCATTGTCTGTTTGCTTTGCTAATATGTACAAGAGCTATTGTACTTGTTACTTGTGCTTCATGTCTTCCTGAATATTTTTGAATAAACCGTCATTCTCCATTATACTTCTGGTTGGACTGTTTCCACCATACACCCATTGGACGATTTTTGTAACAATATTGATGAAATCGGAAACAACGGGCTAAGCGGAAAGGATGCCAGAACAGTCTTGGCGATTAATGTGTTAAACAATATGGACAAATTTCTGTTTCGTTTATTTGGTGAACAAATAAATGCCATGCTGTCTTTCGACATCCAGTGTAATTCAAGAGAATCTTCAAAATTTCAGTACTTGGTTTGAAGATTTTAATGAATGTTTAAAGTCTCTTTACTTACACGCATACGAAACATGCAAAGAGAAAGTACAGCAATCGTCAAAAAATGTTAACCTTAAGATTTTGACGAGTCTTCAAGTTTCAGACCTCCCTGAATCTGTAAAGCTAGTTTTTGAATTACTGTTTACCTTACTGTCTCTCTGAACATGTTAACTCAAAAGGGACGTGAGCTAGATGGATGCAATTTGATATTTGGTCTTGACTCCAAAATTTCCCATCTACGGGAAGTCTCTCTGCCATGCCAACCTCGTGCCTTTGAATACGAGAAATCGTATATGAAAAAAATAGTATGAAAAAAATGATGGGAGGCTGTCCTTTCAAACAGCCGCTGATGTTAAAAGCGTAGGATTACTTCTCTTGTTAGTATCTCGAAGTTTCTCGTAAATTTTTAAGTTTAAGTAAGTGTTTTTTGTAAATTCTTTTGTTACCCTTTATCTCTAAAATAAGACATTAGTTATATTTTTAACATATGTAGTTACCAAAATATAGAAGATCTTCCATACAAAGTTTTGTGGCGTTTCGGCGTGTGAATCAATTTCCTTCCTGAGACCCTAATGGGAAGAATGTAGTCCTACGCTTAAAAATGGTATAAGCTAGATGGATGAAATTTAGTATATGGTTTAATCATAAAAAGTGCAAATTTGTATCAAATAATGGACCAAACTGGTTAAAGAGAAGACGTTAAAAATCACATTCGCCTCTCTTCACTATACTACGAGGCGCAAAAGCGTCGTATTACGTAAGTATATAAGTATATAAGTCGAGGGGCGAACATTCCCACTTGTTTTTTCTATTGTCATGGCTTAAGGATACTTTGAAAATACCAATTTTTATTTTTATAACTTTGAATGTTAATGTGAAATATCTACATCTTTTACGGAATACCTGTTATAATGCAATGCTATTGCTCATATCAGTGATATATAAAAGCATGTGTATCGAAGCCGCATATTCTAACTAGTTACAGAAGTTAACGAAAAGTATGGAGAACAAATTAATAGAGGATTTTACTTTTTCGTGTAGAAGAAGCGAAATTATTTTAACTTAACGGTCAAATTAGAACTCAAATGAATTTAACAATTGCCTAGATCAGAGGATTATTAATCGGAACTGTTGATAAACATAAGAGGAAACTCGTCTATATTACGGATGAATAAAATCTCAAAATAACCTTTTAAAACGAGGATTCTGTTGGTAACATTTAAAAATACTTTATCCCTCTACAGTGTTATGGGAGAACAATATCTTGGGTACTTCGACTGCTTATGGAGTTACCCATTCCTTTCCTACATACCTACATACATACCTGACAGGGGTAACTCCGTGTGAGCCTTGCACTTATCCATATTTCGCTAAGTTTACCGATATACATAGGTTGACCCAATAGGGCTAGGGAGTAAATCTTTCTAAAGGGTAATTACAAAACAAACGGTTTAATCCCACGTGATCGGGCACAGCACTACCAGTACATATGCAGAGAAGAAAACCGTACTGTTTAATCACGGCTTGTGAGAGGGAGATTAATAGGGAAGAACTCTATATCTAAGGATGGTAGGACGTACTCAATCGAATTCTTGGTGATGTGTGCAAAAGTGGTGAGGAGTTGCAGTGAATGTAAATTAGTCAACGGAAATTGGACACTTGAATTTGTTTCGATCTATTCAAAAGATAAGCAGATAATACATCGTTTACCACAGGTCAAATTTTTCCGAGTCATAAAAAATATTGTGTTTATCTTCCTTCTTCGTTTTGATTCAGATACCCCATCATAGGTATAGTTGATAAATCGACGTCCAGATTATGTATTTTTGTTTACAAAGTCAACGAAATCACAACACATTTGTTGTTTTTTTAATGTGAATGCTAGATTCAATAGATGTATCGACAGGTACGCAAAGGTGCTGAACCTATGTGCAAGTTCCTTCATGTGGTGAAATCGAAATTGAAATACGATGAGGAGGAATTTGAAGCTGATGGGAATGTTGTTTTCTTTAAACAACCATCAAGCATCATTTTAAATAACCATTATGGAATAATGTTGGTTTTAAAGAGCATTGACTATTTTCTTTTAAATCTTTCTGTAAACGTCACAAGAAGTCATAACAGTGAAAATGTATTAATGCAATGATTCACAGGCCTGCAAAAAATACTTTTTGAAAATTGTTTTAATTTTGATGACTAATTTTTATGTTATTTTTAGTGCTGATTCTAAAAATGAAATCCATTTATTTCTATCACATACGGAATTTTTACAAAGTGATTGCATATTTTGAAGGAAACAGTTGAAATCGCGAAATTTTGACATTTCATTTAAATTTCATTAATTAATAGATCCATATAAATTAGATTTATATCCTAGTTCAAGCAATTGTTAAGTATAAGTAGAAAGTTACAAGTCCTTATAGTAACGTTTTTTCTTTACCTCAAAAGTTCTTTTGTCTCTTTTCCTCTTGTAAACTTTGCAGGGATTGTCTCTTCGTAGCATTCAGCAGTAGTCGGCAATCATGCTGACATTCCATTTTCCTTGACATCGCCTCTCCATTTCCTTTATATCTTGGTGAATATTTCACCTTGTTCCTCACTAACTGCACCTAAATTTTCAGGAAAATAGTCCAGGTGCGAATCGAGAAAATGAACTTTTAAGCTCAGACTACAGCCTAAGATCTTGAATTTTTTTATTATCTCTTCTATAATAGATTTGTAGTTTGGGTCCTTTTTGTTTCCTAGAAAGCTAGTAATAACTAGTTTGAAAGATTCAAAGGCTTTTCTTTCGTTTGTTTCCATTTTAGTCTCAAAATTTTCATCTTTCATCATTTTCCTGATGTCTGGTCCTACAAACACACCTTCATTCAATTTTGCTTCGGATAAACCCGGGAACGGGTTACAAAGGTATTTGAAGCATTCACCTTCTTTTGGTAAAACCTTCACAAATTGTTTCATAAGATTAATTTTATGTGAAGCGGTGGAAGTAACACTTTTTTGGCAAGCAGGAGAGGTATCCGGTTTCAACTGGTTTCCTCTGTCTTTAATATTGTGTTTAATAGGCAATTTACCGATTCCAAGGAATATTCTGGATTTAAATAGTTTCTTCTTTCTTGTCTGGTAGTTTAATCCATCAATTTACTATTTTAAGTCCATAAATATGTTTATCGAACTCATATAAATAATACTTTTTTGGTCCGAAATATACTAAATTCGTAAAAAAATAGATTGCGATTTGTGATGAAACTGTACGTGACGGAATTTTTTCAATATTTTTCCAGTAATCAGCATCCAAAAAACTATAAAAAACACCACTTGCTTTACCGACAATTTTTTCATCGCAGACCTGTGTTATTAATGAATGATCTTATTTTCTGAAGTTCTTTTATTTTTAAAGTCAATCTTTAAATTTTAAAGGTATTCTGGACACTTTATAAATCTCGAGTTTTCCCACCTTCAAACAAAGAAATCCGATTTCCACAAGAGAGAAAATTCCTAAAATTAATTCATTACTAATACCATTAAAATTCTAATTTACTTAGAGTATTTCTATCAAAGCTTCTACCACATGTGAATTTTGTCTTAATCTTCAAATTTTTGATTAAAATTTTTCTGACATTTAGCACACTAATAGAAACCTATTTTTTTAAATATTTTTATTATTTCTGTCTTCTGATTTTGATCTGATTCTGAGTTTACATTTTCTCCTTGAAGGTCACTTTCGCTCTTTCTTGGGAGATTTATTTATAGCCGTAAACCTTGTATTATACACTTTAGCGTACAAAGAATCCTTCTTGGGAGTTTGAAAAAAAATGAAAATATTGATTTTAACACGTCGAGTTTTGAATATTGAATTTTCCTTTAGAAAACTGATGGCGAATATCACCAATTTCTGCTAAAGGTTTGTGAAGTATCAAAAAAATGTGCAAAGCTTCACAAGTCTTACCGTGAAAAAATCCATCTAACTTGCAGTATATTTTTCCTAGAATGAAGTTCTGATAGGCATCCACCACGATGATAGTCCACGAGCAGCACAGAATTGTCATGAGATCAGCCAATGCCATGTTGCATATGAAAATATTCGTACAGGTTCGCATCCCCTATAGAAAAAGAACGAAATGAATGAGAACTTTCCTGGTGGAAAGCCTTTAATTCGGATATGATGCCAAAACCGGGTTAGTACTTAAACATAAAATCTGAGATTCAAAGAAATGTCATAAAGTTTGTTGTCACAAGTATGTTAAAAAAACTTGGCAAAATTTAATCACATGGAAAATATCAACCTCATTCAAGGGCATGAATGTATTGGGGCAAACATAAAAAGAATGGCAATACATTTATTTACTTATAAAATACATTAGACAGTGTTCCACTCGATATGGCATTTTTCGAAGCAGTTCTTTTTGATTTATATACACTAAATCCAACGTTCCTGGCGGTTCTTCCTTCCATCTTTTGACATATTTTTTTAGAACCACTTGTTACCTTCTACAAAACAATCACTGACGAATCAAAACTATGGCCTTCCATTTCCAACTTCAAACGAAGTATGAAGCACCAGCAGGAAGTATCTTTACCTACACCTTGTACAGTGGCGGCTCGTGTTATGCAATCTTGGGGGTGCTGAAACTTTTAATCTTTCGCTGCTCATGATGCATATTTATACCACTTTCATTTTGTGTCTTTTAATGAATAAACTTATAACATTTTTTTCTCTTCGAATAGATAACTATTTTAAAAAATTAATCTTAATAAAAAGTTAAACTCGAAATTTGCTAAACTGAAATTTTGAAAACAATTGTATAGAGGAAAATTTCTCCTATGTATTTTATTATCATTCATAACTAAAAATTATAGAAAAAATCCTTTGGATTGCAAGAAGTTTCATTCAAATTTATTTACTCTAAAAAAATTTCAAATAAATTTTTATTTATCATTAATTTTTCTTCATTTTCTTATTTATTATTTTAAGTTTTAGCTCTCGAAAAACATTTCCGCTATGGTAAAATGTTTAAAACTCTGTTTCTAGCTCAACTGGTGCTGCCGAACTCGACAGTTCCCCTTCAGCTTAAAAACATAGTAGGGAAAGGAAGGGAAAGCATGCGCTCTGTAACTACGCATGCGCGCAGGGCGGAATTCGGTGCTGGAACGATTCTCAGTCTTCCTTTACTTCAAGTTACTTTCTCCTTTGCGCATTATTTTCGGATAGAGAAAAATTAAGATAGGGAACTTCGTTTTCTGCTTCAGTTTTTCCTAGCGGCTTATTTGAGGATCGAAATCGTTTAATGTAAAATTGCGTTAGATTGTTAAGAGATTTAAATAATAAATGCCAAATAAAATAAATTCAATGGAAAAATTTGGGGTGCTGCAGTTCCGCAGTCCCTATACACGAACCACCCCCGCATACAACAGTTATTGGGCAATATTACGTGAAAGTATCAAAGTTCTAAAGTAAAAAATATCCAACAAATACTCGCTGAGTTGCACGCATCAGATTTGGCCCTTTCACTGCAATAATGCAAGCCCCCATTTTTCCAAAGTTGTCACGCAATGTTTGGCCCGGCAAAATACTGAATGTGCGCACATCCTCCATACAGTTCGGATCGTGCACTATGTGACTATTGTATGTTCTATCATTTGAAATCGGAACTACGGGGTCAGTTATTCGACTCATTAGCGGCTGTTTTGAAGAAGGTAGAAGCGTTCTAAAGAACATTCCAGAAGATGGGTACTATGTTCTCATCGCTACAGAATCTAAGACTGGCAACCTCCAGTGGCAACGCCATTGTAAGTAGTAAACAAAAATTGCAAATTTTGTTGTCTTTCAATATTTTGAAATATGTTTCTAACATTATTATATTGGAGGAAAATATTATATTACAGTAGCAGAATGTGACTGCTATTTCTTTAAAACAAAGACAAGTACAATATAGTGTGTAAATAGCAGTGGCGGCTCGTCCATTGGGGCTGCAGAGCTGCAGCACTCCTGAATTTTTTTAAACTTGTATTCTCGTTTTTAATCTTATTCGCTTACTTTTTCACTCTCAGAGTTCCATTACTTACGAAAATGCAAAAAAAGTAATATAAAATTGAACAGAAGACAGAAAATGAATCAACAAGTAAAGAGAGAAGCAGGTCTGAGCTTCAAAGTTCTCTGCACCCTCCAAAAAAATTGTTCACTGCGCGGAAAATCTGGAGAGAAAACGCTACCCTTTCTCTCTTTAACTTAGACGGACTATGAGGTGCCGGGTGAGCAGCTCTGGCTGGCATGGAGACAACTAAACGAGAAAAAGATGCTCTTTTTAATTTATTTTTCTTTTTTACCTCATTCCCACACAAAGTGGCAATCTCATTGGCTGCTTAAGGGTTTCGGTTTGTGTTGCGTCGACAGAAATACATGGTTGATTGATTATTTGCTTTCTCTTGATAGAAGATAGATTTCTTTTGAAGAATTTCATTTTTGGAAGAGTGTTATCGAGGAAAGTGGGCGAGAAAGGAAGTGTGTATGTGGAGCTCCGATTTGTTTTCTTTTTTTTTCGCCAGCAGAATCGTCACATCAACATTCACTTAATTTTTTTGTTATTAAAACTAGTAGTAAATGTCATATATGCTGCATTCACTTAATTTTTTTGTTAGTAAAACTAATAGTAAATGTCATATATGCTGGTTATTTAAATTGTTTAAAAAGCAGGAAATTCCACATCTGGCTTTGGAATTTAAAAAATTTGGTCTACTAAAAGTTAAAGTAGCTTCTTAAAAACGTATTCTCTTGATAAATATTATCTTGCAGCCCTCCTCGTTTCTGAGTTCACGAGCCGCCACTGGTAAGCAGTATAATTTGTACAATATAGTATGTAATCAATAATTTGTTTTAACTTTTTTTTTGTTTAAGATATTTATTATAAAAGATTATGAAATTTCTTTTAGTAAATGTTTTTAATGCTCTTAAAATTAAATGTATGTATGAATACGAAAGAAGCAACAACAATACAAATTTAAATAGAATGAATTGTTTATCATGTCCATTACCATTTTCACGAATTAATTTAATTGAATATGACCTATTCTCAAATAAAAGGCTTTGTAAATCAAAGGAGTGTTATTATTTAAAAGAATAATTTTTCGACGATCAATTAAAAATTAATATTTTATAATTGATAAGAATAAGAGACGAATAAAAAAAAATCTTAACATTCTTTATTTGCTTCTGTATATAGAGGAGAGTTGCTGAATTTGGACCGGTGCGGTGCCTAGATTGGAACGTTATCATCACTTCAATTCTGTTAAATATTTATGCCGTACAATATGCAAATTACGTTGCAATGATGTAAATATGGTGTATGAAATCATGCTTAAGAGAAAGCGCTACTCGGTTACAGAGCAAATATTAACATTTAATTATCATCGACTAATTATTTCAAGAAAATACTTAATAGTCCTTACGCTGTTTTAAAGAAAGCATGCAATTTGTCATTATATCCTCAGATAGGAAACTTGATTGGCTACATTTTACTATAATAATCTTATTAAATAGTTTAAAGATAAGGTAAGGTGAATAGATTTTTGTGTTTGTTCTTGTCTAAAAGTCGCCTAAATTGGAGTACTAACAGTTGCCAAAATAAGACTATCTAAATCAATGCGATTATTAACTTTAAATACAGGAATAGCTGAGAAAGCAGTTATCTGCACTAGTAATCCTCGTGAATTTTAAGTGGAGCAAGTCAAAGCAAATAAATAAATGAAAGTTCACTAAAGCAATCAAATGTAGGTTCAAAAAGAACAAAAACTAAGGTTATGTAGTTTTTTTTATTAAAGTAGTTTTTTATCATATAGGAAGAAGAAATGATACAGAGCATAAAATTTCATACTTGGCTTCATACATTCTGCGCTAGTGTGAATTTGACACTCAAAATATGCTTTTGCTTTAACTGTGCTAAAAGAAAATGGTGGCCCTATTTAGGAAACCTTTGTTCCAGTCTGGAAAACCAGACTCTTTAATTGACTGTTTTTTAAGCTATTTTTCCCTACATTGAAGTGCATTTCATAAAAAGTTAATTATATTATTCTGAAGATAAGTAAACTACAAAAAATTTCTACTACTTGTTTTTTGTTAAAATCACTTTTCTATCAATCTAATTAAATAATGTTCACGTGGTCCAAATTCGGAAATCTCCCGCTATATAAAAGTGAAATTCCATCAATAATTTACACTATAGAAATCCAAAATACTGAAAAGCATTTCTTAAAATTATGCCCAAAAATATTATGAAGCATATGGAAGGTTTGGGGGCAATTAATTAAATGTTTATTCTTTATAATTAAAAAACTATGCTTTAATATGCAGAAAATATTTTTTTATCTTCTATTTTACATTCCTGTGGAATAAAAATACTTCATATAATGTTTTAATTCATTTTATATATTTGGCACCGAGTTGTCACTCGGTGTTTACCCACTCTACAGTGTTTATCATAATTAAAGGTTCAGTAGCAGCGATTGGTGGAGAAAGTGAAGAGGCAAAAAATTTATTGGTATCTAAAAAACCCGGGTTTAGACACCAAACTTTAAAAATTTAACTAAAGAATTAGCTAGTTTTCGCTAACACTATTGCTTTTTTTATAATTCTTTGTTTTAGGCGGCTAAAATGAAATAAAAATTCAGTTTTTCCCTAAAAAAATGTAGGGGCCGACCTACTGTAAAGGTTGTCACATTGTTTAAAAGTTATTGATAACTTTTGAAAAATTAGCTTCTGGCGGTTTTCAAAAATTGTTTAATACAGTCCGTAATTTCTTGGTATGCTGCATGAATTAAAAATTATTAGTTACAACTAATATTTACATTTTCATTAAACATGAAATTTCAGACGAAAAGAGGATTTTGTGTGGTATAATATTTTATATAAAATTATTTTATATATGAAAATATGTTCAGGTATATCAGCTAATAGTTCTACAAAATACAATCGAAATCATTGTTTCAACATAGTTTCTTAGGGGCGGAACTACAATCATTAAGTTCAATTGAGCACTCCTTGATCATCAAACAATAATTATTCAGATAATCAAAGAACATCAATAAAATAAAAAATAAAACTTACTTTGATTCGTAACATCACAACCAGGATCGCAACATTTCCGAATATTCCCAACACCATTATCGGCAAAAGTGCGAGCACTTTTAGGGCAATTTCGTGAGCGGGTAAACGTATCCATAGATTTGTGTGATTCGAAAAATCCAAATCGCTCACATTAAAATCCGACACCTGAGTCTCCCGCACAAACGGCATTAGCAGGGCCATGTCCGAAGTAAACATGGGTGCGCGAATGAAGTCATAGCACAAAAACTTGTTGTGTTTAAAAATATACTTCAGATCATGACAACAATTCGCGTTGTAACAACAACAGTCAAAACAGATACTCGATTTATTTTTTAGTTTAGATCTAAATATCAACTGATATCAAAGATATCATGTATTATTATGCTTATAGATCACGACAAACGTTAACGTACGGACTGACGATTGCAGATGTCTAATAACAAGACAGAAGGTCGGTGGAGCACCTTTCGAAAAAGAAATAACAAAATAATCACAAAGAATTCAGTGACGCTTATCAAAATTGATAAGCATATCTATTGCGTCTGCTTCTGTGTTTTCAGAATCACAATCGTTTCATTGGATAGAGCATCGAAGAGCACCTGATGGATACAATAGAAAGTTTGAGTCAGTAAGTACAGAGAAGTTGAAAAAAAGATATTACTATCCTCTTTCTCCTTTCTTTTTATGTTTATTTCGTTCTTCTTAGTGTGTAAAACGTTGTAAAAAATTTCTATAAAGCATTAACGATTAAGTTTCATGCATCGTTTACAAGGACTTGGTATTGTTAATATAAATATGTTTCATAAATTATTTTAACCTTCAAATTGCGCATTCCCCGATTTTCACTGGTTTTTGTGTTTACCTCTAACATTATAGAGTTGAATTTAATTCCACTATTATAGCGTTGAATATGCAACAAACAAAAAAATTCTTGTCGGTTAACCGGAAGGCGAAGGAAGATTCCATTTGTTCCAGAGATGTAAGGAAAAGAAATTTCATCCCCTTCTACCATTTTCTCCTCTAATTGAAAATGGGTTGGGTTTGAGTTTGAGTTTGGTTTTGTGGCGCAAGAGCCATAAATTTGACCATGCTGCGCCAAACTATGTAGAGATCCGTCAAGATAAAAGTATGAAATTATTGTATAAAAAATTAATGGGAAGAAAATACAACAAGGAGCACTGCTTAAATATGTGGCTAAAAACCAATTGACCTCCAAAAAGCAAAAAGGTTCACATGTGGAGTCTTGCCAAGTAAAAGAGATAAATCAACAGAATTCGTTTTAAAAAAATTTTAAACGTTGGGAGTTAAAATTCGAACATTCAGAGAGTATATGTTTAACCGACATACTACAGTTGCATTGAGAGCACATTGGTGTCTGTTCTCCGAACAGTAGATGGCGATGGGTATATCGAGTGTGACCCACTCGTAGTCTGATGAGGAGCGTATCCGCTTTCCTGGTCGTTAGAGAACCTTGGAAATGGGTTGGAACTATGATGATGGAAGAGGGTGGAGGGAAGGGAATTGATGGGAACTTTTCAACGAGATATCATACACATAGGTTCAAAAATCAGTCGAAGTTAGAGATGAGAATCACTTTCCAGCCCCTAACTTCTAAGTCAGAGGTTCTCAACCTGTGGTACGCGCCCCTGGGGGTACAAGACTTGTCATTTAGGGGCACACGAAGGTAATATTGATAATGGTGGAAAGCACAAAACATAAGGAATGAAAAGGGAAAAAGAATTTATAGAATTTTGTTTCTCCATGTTTGCGGCAAAATTGAAAGTCCGAAAGTCCACTGGGTGGTAGTGAAAGAAGAGTGCCAAGAACTTAGTGTTAAAGCAATAAAATATTTAATGCCTTTCACGAACGCCTTGTGGAACATGAACATAGTGCGAAATAATTGAATGTTTTGACGTAGACTTACGTCTCTCCATAATGGTCAAATGGTGTGTCGGGAAAGGAAAAAATTATGATGCTTTTCGAGCTACAGTAGTAGCTGAATAAATGAGTGCCAATGTTTTTTGCAGACAAATTTGAAATGGAGAAACAATCACAAATTTTATTCCTTTAATGAGTATTACACTGGGAAAAAAATTGAAAAACATTTTTGACATAGACTTACATCTCGCCATAGTCGGGAACGGAAAAAATTATGACGCATTTCGAGCTAAAGTTAAACGCTTATAGCTCCGCAACCAAATAACATAGAGAGTTCGTTTTAGTTTCATTTCACAGAGAAAGGCAGACATCGAAGATTGCAGAAAGAATTTTAAAATTTGAAATAACGGTTTAGTCACAGTCGAGCTGAGAAGTTAGTGAAAATCTCTAAAAATTTTGATGAAGTCACAGCGACCGATGCGCGCGCACGTTCATTCATCGATAGCGCGAAATATTACTCAAGAATTGTTGAATTACGTCGAATTTCGTGCTGAAGTTAAACGCTTATAGCTTCGCAACAAAATAACATAGAGAGTTGGTTTTAGTTTCATTTATCAGAGAAAGGTATGCGTTAAAGATTGAAAAAATAACTTTAGAATTTGTAATTACGGTTTAGTCACAGTCGAGTTGCAAAGTTGATGAAAATCGCGAAGAATTTTACATAGATAGAGTCACATAGTCACACTGGACTAATAGTCACATAGAGCTGCTTTAATCACAGAAAGTCACAGTTGAATAAGGTATATCTCGCCCCTCAATCCCAGCGGCCGTTTCGCAGATGCAGCCTCCCGTCGATTTTTTTAATTTATTAGGACGTGGAACTAATATTATTATAAAAAATGGAATAAAATGTACAATCAAAAATAAATTCTACAAATGTTATTAATTTAATTCGATTCGCTTAACTCTTAAGCTAATCTGAGGCTTTAACATTATTTAAAAAAGCTTCTATGCGCGAAAGGATGGCTGGTATGACAGTAGGGGTAATCAAAAATAAGAAGACTAATAAAGGGTTACGGAAATAAATAAAGATTGGGAACCACTGTTTTAAGCGATTGCAGCTATCGAAAAAAGTTCGGTACAAAAGTTGTTTGTTATGTTGAGGCGATAATTTGCCTAATGTCAATTATCTTTCTATCTTCAAACGCATGGGAGTTATAGGGAAATGAAAATTTCACCCCTCCACACCATTTTTCCATTCTCTTTGAGCTGAATGGCCCATCTGCGAACTCGTAGAATCTATGAACCCAGATTTTCACCTCAAATACATATACGCATTTAAACGAGGGGTGCTTTTGGTTCTAAGGACAATGATCGAAAAAGATATGCAGAGTTTTTCCCAAAGTCATATCATGAGAAAAATTGCTCTAGGTAGTATTCCTAAAAGGAATCTTCGCCTCGTTTCATGTATATCTGGACCTTTCTACAAACAATGCATCTGAAAATTAATTTTTAAAAATTTAATTAATTAAAAACTTTTCTGTAGTTGGCGGGTTAAGATGTCTGTTTATTTTTGAAGAACTTTTTCTTTTCTAGTATAAGAAGAAAAAGCGCTGTAATTGTCAAAAAAAGAGGAAAAAAACTGGAGATTTTGATAAATTGTCATGTTCTGGACCCTCTTGCCTCTGAAAAAAATGACGGGGAACTGTCTTTTCAAACAGCCGATGATGTTAAAGGTGTAGGACTACTTTACTCGCGTGACTCTTTTGTTCCTCGAAGTTTCTCGTAAGTTTTTAAGTAAATTTTTTTGTAACGTCTGTTGTTGCCCTTTATCTATAAAATAAGACATTAGTTATGTTACTAACATATGCAGTTACCGAGATATAGAGGATAGCGTCATCAATCATGCGTATTTTTGCCCAACTTCGCGACTCAGTAGTCGCTGAACTACAATTCTGATTTTCAATTTTTTTTTGTAACTTTTGTTGTTGCCCTTTCTCTCTAAAAAAAGACATTAATTATGTTTTTAACATGTATAGTTACCGAGATACAGAGGATCTCCCATACCAATTTTTGTGGCGTTTTGGCGTGTGAATCAATTTCCTTCCCGAGACCCCAATGGGAGGAACATAGTCATAAGTTAAAAACATTTTTGAAACTCTGTCCGCGCGTTTATTCGTAATTACAATTACTCAAAATAACAACGATGTAGGCGGTTACAATTTGGAATATGGTTTTACACAAATTGTATATCTGTATCAAATTTTGAGCCCAATAAATCAAAGGAAAAAGGTCTAAAATGCACACTCGCTTCCCTTCTATGTACGCTAAAGTTAAACATAAAACACACCATAAGTATACCAGCCACACCATCTAGTAAAAATATTGAATACCTTTTTCACTGGCATATTATTGTAGCTATAACTAAAAGTGTTTAAAAATATTGTTGAAATCAAAGAAAAAATATCTTTAAATTTCTAGTCTGAAATATCGTCACACGATGATGTTTTAGACTTGATTCGTTAAATTTCTAGTCTGAAATATCGTAACACGATGATGTTTTATGCTTGATTCGTTAAATTTCTAGTCTGAAATACCGTAACACGATGATGTTTTATGCTTGATTCGTTAAATTTCTAGTCTGAAATATCGTAACACTATGATGTTTTATGCTTGATTCGTTAAAAGTCTAGTCTGAAATATCGTAACACTATGATGTTTCATGCTTGATTCGTTAAATTTCTAGTCTGAAATATCGTAACACGATGATGTTTTAGACTTGATTCGTTAGATTTGTCTTCTGGCTTGACTGTATCAAATGCATCATCCAGTGCGTTCTGTACGTAACGATTTTTGCATCTCGCAAATTTCAGAGACATTCCCAGTCTAAATACATTATTATGTTAATAAAAGCGGAGCTGAAAATTCTTTGAATTTAATATCCAAAGAAAGCAATTTCTTCAATCATAACGTTAACATTGGCGAAAGCACGCGAGTTAAAGTTTGATTAACAATAAAATTAGCTTGAATTTCATCAAATTATAACGCATTATTACAAATTGCGTATAAAATTAATTTTGAAACATTTTTAAAATTAAAAAGTTATTGCACGAAAATCAAGTTGGCATCACTGAAAAGTTAATTTTTTGAATTTTAAAACGGTGTAAAAATTGTTTTTGTGTAATAATATGCTCCAAAGTTATTGATTAAAAACCTTGAAATCTCTATTAAACTTAATTAATTAGAAATCTAATTTAAATGTTGAAAAACCCTTTCTTAGCGAGCAGCTACTACGGAAAAAGTAACTGCGTGCCAAATTTGGTTACTCTAGTCCAGCGGAAAATTGCAGTCTCTGAGTATCGGCTTCCGCATCACGCAATTTATAGACAGTACGCCATTCAAAAAACATTATCCTGTTAACCCTCTATAAGGCCATTTTTTTTCTATAATAAAATTAATTATACCGAGTCAAAACACTTCGTTATGATTTGAGATAAGAAATTGGAACATCCAGGTTTTTGTTTCGTCGAAAAATTTGGCGAAAACTTACGCCAACCTTAAAAAATGAATTCAAAAATTGATGAATTTGATGGGAAGTATATTCCCACGACCTTACAAAGGGTTAAAAAGCTAGACAATTAAACTAACAATATTCAATATATGTTTGTTTTTTTTAAGATGGTGTAAAAATCGTTTACTTCGGATAATAATTTAGGAAGTTCCGCTGGATGTCTTATAAAAAATGAACAATGTTAAACCGTCAGTGAAAAGACTTTTAAAGTGCTTTAAAATTTAATTTAATTTTAGATGCAAGTCGAGGTCGTTTGGTTGCAGGCACAATAATTTTTGACCGCAGTTTATAAGTAACTTTCTTATGTAGAAGTATAGGAGAATGTCAGGAGTAGAACACTCTCGGTGTTTCTTCCCCTTGAATTTAAGCTGTACTATTCTAACAGCTATATTGAATAACGTTGATATCATGGGTTAAGCATTCCTATGCTTCAAAACAAAACAATTTTCTCGATAAGTAAAATGTTCGAGAAATATTAGAAAAAATCACATCTGCAATGGCGTAGAGAAGGTAACTGGCGCCCACGGCTTAATATTGTTACGAACATTGAATGTCTCTTCCCGGCAATGTTAGTCTTACGGTTGGGAAGACAGTTTTACAGGGGTTAGCACGGAATGACCTGCAGCGGCCAGCCCTAGATACCTGACCTTGGCAACCATTTTGGCGCCTTGGCGACAAATCAAAGATTCCCGAAAATGCGCTTATTTTCTCGATATCTCTATTAGGGGGCCGAGATCCCGATTTTTCCTGATGATTCTATGTGACGTCATGGCCTTTCGGGGAGATTATATAAAGACCTTACTTGGATCACAGAGAGGAGTGTGTTGATCAACTGGAACGACTTTGGAGTTTCGTCTGCAGTGCGAGCTGGAAAGCCGGTGAGCTGAGAGCTATTGAAAGTGCTGTCACTGTCATTATTAGTGATTTTCTCACCGTTTGTGTTGCTAAATCTGAAAGTGCTGTTACTGTTATTATTAGTGAATTGTTGTCTGTTTGCGATGTTAATCTGTTGCCTGTGCTTCGTGTTTCCTGAAAAATTTGGAAATAAAGTATCATTCTTCATTATCCTGCTTGTTGGACTGTTTCCACCATACACCCATAGGACGATTTCTGTAACAATATACGTTTTTCACCTCCTCCTAGATATGGCGGTTATTGCGAAAATAACCAGTTTTTGGTTATTCAGGTTTTTTTCACCTCCGGTTTAAGTTGGCGGTTATAACCGCTCAAAATAACCGGTTTTTGAAATAACCTGTTTTAGGTTTTTTTTATAAAAAAACAAGCGCCGTTTGTAGACAATTTTTTTTATTAATATTGTTTTTACAGGAAATCAACCCATTGCCCAGTATTTATCTGTTCATAAAGACTCTTTCAGTATTTCGCCAACCAACAGACGTCTCGAGGAAGCGGTTGTCGTTGAATGGCATAAGATAAAGAAATTCAAAGGTTCATAACTTGGTAAATTTTAGTCTTATCGGATCTAAAATCGAGCCTATCTTCCGATCTGGTTTTTTCACCCAGTTATTGATTTTTTAAAAAACGGTTATAACCGGAACAAAAACGGTTAGCCGAAACAAAAATACTGGTTTTCGGTTAAAAACGGTAGGTTTTTCCCATTCCCCAGATAGCAAACCATAAACACAGTCACCCCGACCTGCCGAGGCATACGGGAAATCTGAATGATGGCCGTTACAATAGAAACGAGTACTGAGGTCGGGTTCTAATGGCCAACACAGCCTCACGGCCCAACCCCTCCCGTAGGAGGCACGTACTATCACTGGAGGGGGGACTGCGCCCCCCATTTCTGTAACCCTAGGCGGACGAGTTCCTTCATATGAAACCTGAGCAACTCATCCCCCAGATAGCAAAGAAGGTTGCGGGAAGGTCGTCATTTCACTTTCCACAGGCTGTCCGTGAAAGGATTTCCGCGCAAGCCATTTCGGAAATCATTGCCGCAAGGTTTACATAAGAAAGCTTTTTATGAACTACCTCACCGACAAGGTTTGTACGACAAGTCCACGAAAGCATTTCCGCGCAAACCATTTTCGCAAAAATTGACGTTGGAAAGCTTTTTATGAACCGCATGTTCCATCGTTTGCAGGCCCGTTCTGTATAGTGGCTATTGCGTTTGCCTTCCAACTCTATGAATGCGAGTTCGATCCCTGGCTCGGAGGAATGTGAAGCTTTGTCACAGTCTACAACGAAATCGTATAAGTAAGTTCAATTAAAAATTAGATTAATCAAATTAATAATTAAGCTTTGATTAAGATTCCTAATTAATCTAGTTAATTGACATTCCAGATAACTCTAAGTTGAATTAAGATGACGTCAGAAAAAGGGGAATAAAAAAGGGGGTTGGACCCTTCTGTAGGAGTACGGCTTCGAAGGGAAGTTTTATTTTGTCCGCCGAAGGAGGGCTCTTAACAACTTTTTGAAAGACCTGAAACAAGCTTCCATTAGAAGCTTGGGGAAATCTTACTGAAAACCTTACAGAAAACCTTGTTTCTTGTTGACTAGCGAACCTTTCCACTACCTTGCCGAAAGGTTCAACCATTGTCATGGAAACCTTTGTGACAACCCTTTACCCTTGCTGACGATAAGGTTTCCAAAACCTTTTAGACAAGCTTTCTCTACCTCCTCCTAGTTTGATTCGTCAACCTCCGGCATTAAAAACTTAAAATAAATGCAAAAATATTGTCTTCGAGACGCCCCCCCCCCCAAAATAATGGTGACAGGGGAATCTATACCTCCCTTGCCTACCCCCATATGCTGCCATTCTGTATTAAAGATTCCAAGTTTCCTCTGTTGTTTATTGCAGGAGTTTTCATGGCGTTCCATTTTTTTTCCTTGTCATTTTAATTTTACTGTTTGATTTTTATAAGTTTGGTGTACACAAAATGGAAAAATCGAAACTTATGGAACTTTGAATTTCTATTTCCTGTCTTATAATAGCATTTTCTTTCATTTTCAAAAACTATATAATTATTCTTTTCTATTAATAGAAAGGTGATTTAGGAAATGGAGAACGTTTTTATGATTGCAAACCTGTAGTTTTATTAAAAGTGTCCCATGGGTCCATTGCATTCGAAAATTTCAGTTCTTATCTTGAGCTTTACCAAGCATTAAAATATATTACTCAGTAATTCGTTTTGTATATTGCAGTATCACCACAGTTAATTCTAAGTGGGTGAAGCTGAACTGTCCATTTCTAAGTTGAAACAGGAATCAATATTCTATGACAGAAAAAGAAAGACAGAAGACATGAAAAACAATCACAGAAGAAGATTCTGCATTTTGATAATTTTATATGAAGGTCTTCGGCAACTGCAATTGGTAAAATGTGAAACTTGAGTGCAATCTAGGTAATTTCATTTGCAAAACGAGAACATCAGTTTTAAACGCCATTGGTGGCGGGTCTCACACTGGTGGGTCAATTTATGATCACACGAAACTCATAAAAAACTAAATGTCAATTTGAGTTTGAATGCATTGTGCAGTCTCGCAGGAGAAAAAGGAATGTGATGCAACAGCAGAATATACGACAGCGTGCAGTTAGATGACACGCTCAGTGAGACAGTAGTGACTGTCCTATTAGTACCAAATGCTCTACAAATTCATACAATATCTCTAAGGACATTCAGAATATCGTAGCAATATCATGAGGATATTGTAAAATATCTTGTGCTAATAAGGTGTCAGTCTCATACGGGTGGGTCAATTCATGATCACGCGAAACTCGTAAAAACCGAATCGTCAATTTGAGTTTAGATGCATTATGTTATCTCACAGGAGAAAAAGGAATGTTATGTCAAGGCAGAGCATATGATAGCATGCAGTTAGATGGCACACTCACTGAGATAGTAGTGGTCGTCCTATTAGCACAAAATGCTCTATAAATTCATACGATATCTTTACAACGTTGTGCGGCATTCAGAATGTCGTGGAGATATTGTAAAATATCTTGTGCAAATAAGGTGGTCAGTTCAGAAAAAGTATTGCTGCAAAAAATATTTTATGAAGAGAATATTTTTCAAAAAGCTATTATTACCTTTAAGTTAAGTAGCCTAAATTTTTAAATTTCAAAACCAGATATGAAGTGTGTTTCATTTCAAACATATTAAATATAAGTTCCTTCTATATTTGTTAATAGAAAATTAAGTGAATTTTAAAGTGACCATTCTGTAGACCAAAATATCATAACTCTCCCTCCCTCATATGCAGTTCTCTTTGCCCAGACAAATCAATAACACTCGTTCGAAAATGAATATCAAATACTTACATACAAGAGTATTTATACAACATCCATCGGTTATTTATCTCTAATAATAATGATGATCCCTCCCAGTTGAGATTTTCATCTGAACTGTATTTTAGAAAAAAATTTCCCTTCTTTGAAGAGTAACTTCTTACAAAAGAAAAAGAACATGAATAAACTTGAAGCAACATGATGAAAAACAGAAACATATACACTATCAATGAGAGCAAACAAAAAAAAAAAAAAAGGAAACATATCGAGGGAGCAAAGATGTACTTGGCAGTGAGAGGGAGAAAAATATATATATATCAGTTGGCCATGCACCAAACCAAGGTTGGGAAAATGCAGCTGTGGCACAAGTTCAAAGAGTGAAATGGTTGCTTTTTGTCTCCTGAATTATCATTCGACTCTGTGCAGTGGTCGAATTTTGATACTTTTGAGGGCTACTCGCTTTGCAGTCCCAATCTGTGGCTCTAGCTTGTGGATCATTTTTTTTTCTTTTCTCGTATTTTTATTTTCTCATTTTCATTGAATTCTCAGAGTGGAAACATAACCAAATGAGATTAAAAAGTTTCAAAAACAATTACAGTGGTGCTGCATCTCTAATGTACAAGCTGCCACTGTAGTGACATTTATCCTGGCACATGAACTGAAATCTGAAACATCATGGTAATAAAACTGATCGAGTATATTAGTGTCACATTTTGCACATGGGTTATTTAAGAGGGACCTCTTAATTTTAAACCGAGGATGTACAAGTTTATAGTTTAATACTAACATGCTATTTTGAAACATGACTATTTTAAGACCAACTTTGGGATTTTGAAAGATAGTCAAATGACCAGAATGACACTGAACCAAAGTATCCCTCTCCAAAATTCCAGCCCCTCCAACTGGAAGACATTTGATCCCGATGCAAGATTTGGAGTGCAGCAAGCTCATATACATGTTGGTTTTCGAATCCTCTTGTTTCAAAGCCAAAATTTCATCACCAGGAAATTGCAGTCCTCGATTATATATAAAAATGGCAACGCTTCAGCAGCCACCCGAGAAGAAAGATATACCCAGAGGAATACAAAATGAGATTGCCAGTGTCAAAGTAAACTGAGAATCCTTTGTGGACTTGAGTCATGAACAATTAATTCTCCACTCCTGAAGCTGATACATTATTCCTAGACCTAATGATGATGACTCTTTGGTACCTTGTTCATATCATATCATTAATGAGAGAGTTTCTAAACCAAAAACAAATCTATATACATCAAGAATCTTGCAGGTCTGTGCAGCTACCAGCAAGGTCGCAATTTTATTTTACGACTGTTTTATCAAATCACAGATGACAATTGCAACAATCTTTAATGGAATCGAGTATCAAACTTGCTTCATAATGCATCATTTATGAAATATATAGTGCAAAATTAAATAATGATGTGTTTAAGATATAATGTAGTAAAACAATAAAACTATTTAATATTAACCGAGTACCCATCAAAGTTCAAACTTTATCTTACCAAAACTTTGTTGTAGATAAGAAACAGGACAACTTTATAAAAAAATAACAGTTTTTAAAGTGTTTATTAATATAATTTTATTGACAGATATTGCTCAATTCTAATAAAATAATTCAGAAACTACAAGTATAGTTTCTCCTTCATTTGATTAAATCGTACACTGCATTTGATTATCTTCCTATATTGGAAGGCCCATTTTTGGACATTTTATTTTTTGAGAAATTCTCGACATAAAATTCCATGCTAATTGTCTATTTTTTAAATGTCTTTCAATGACTGACCTTCAAACAACCCAGAAAGTTTGAGTTAGGACTCATTTTCCTTTAAAATATTTTTAAATGAACAATAAGTAAAATGCTAAGTTTCATAACAATTGTACCACCTGAATTATCAGCCTGAGGAAGCCTTAGTATATTTTAAGTCTGACATGTTGAATCAGTTCATGTTAATCATCTGACAGTTATAACTACTTAAAAGATTTGGCCCTACCCTAGAAGCCAAATAATTAGTCAGGGTATAATTACCCTCGACTCTTATAAATTGCTTAGAAATTTATAAGAGTCGAGGGTAATTATCACCCTGAGGTGTTGATTAGAGAAAATTTAACCCTATAAAATTCTAAGTTATGCTAGTTGAAACGTGCATTAAATTCTATGTCATTGACCCATTTGTTGCATGTATTTAAATGATCCATCTACAAATCCATCTTAGCGATTAGATTAGCATAGGTTTATCCCTACAGTATTATTAGTCAGTTAATGTGGAACATGTGTACCAAATTTTATCAAAATCGCCCCAGCTGTGTGGAGAATACAATTATTACTGGCTACAGTTGGAAATTTATTAATGCAAATGGCTTTCATTAACTGCATTTCCTAAAAGTTATGTTCTATTCCAAAAATAAACTTCAGTAAAAACTGAAATAAAAAAAATCAGATCACAGTAACTTTTCCAACTATAAAGAATCAGCAATAAGTTGAAGTCATATATGTGTATTATTATATTATGTATACAAAGATTGTCTCAGATTATAACCGTATAGAACTAAAAAAAAAAATACATAGTTTGAAGCAACACATTTTTATTACAAAAAGTTAAAACAATGCTGCACCAGTCAGCTGCATCACAGAAGTACCATTCCAGATGATAACTAGGAGTAAAATTTTAATAAGCAAAAAACACATAAAGTGGTCTAAAAAATACAGTGGTTATAAATACTATACAAAGTTGCATGTTTCAAAAAGCCTGAGAGCTAACTTTACAAAATGATACTGCAGTTTGGAAGACTAAACAAAAGCTACCGGATATACACTCAGATCTTCTGGAAATCCTTACGAGCATTCCGCAGAACTATATAGGGAACACCCAATTCAAACCTAAAATAAATAAATATTTCAGATATTTTGCTTCAATTAATCCATTCATTCACTAGTATTTGTATTTCTACGTTGAAATACAATCAAGTATACATTCAAGTATAGAAGAAATAAGTAAAAAGGTAAACATTTAACACTCATTTGATAAATTTTAATGAAAATCGATTTTTTTTTACATATTATGACAATGATGAAATTGAATTACCAAACTATCTCATCCCAATTTCATTTAAATTTATTTGGAGCATTGACCTATGACTTGACTGTACTATTGAATTTCCTTAAGAGAATTACAATTTATTAAATAATAACAACAAGGAAGAGATACCTCTTTCAAAACTCCCATAAAATGCCAACAATTGAAAATTTTAAAAACACTGCATTACTAAGCATTGTATAACTAACCAAACAGTTCAGCCTTCTACTGAAGTCCAACAACACACAGGTGGAATCTCTATATATAAAACACTATGGTCAGATGTGCAAAAATGAGGTTAATTTCCCTTTCGCCAATGGCAACAATCAGTTTGTTTTCAAAACAAAACCAGCAACCTACTTGGGAAAAAAAGAATATGGAGGCCTTTCTCGGAGGGTGCCATTTTTTTCTCTTGACCGAATCAGATCGGCAATAATTTTAGCCTGTCTTTCGATGGCAATTTTCATCTCTTTTTTGATAACTGATTGAAACAAACTTTGGAATGAATAGGGGATAATAAATAGCCTTTGTTGCTGAAAATCCCCCCAAAAAATCAAATCAAGCAACCTACTCCTATTTATAGGCATATCCTGCTCTATATTAATTCTGGTGTATAAAACAACTTCCTCTTGCAAAAAATAAAAATGAGTTCACAATATTTCTTACAATATGCAGGGGAGAGAGCAGCATGGCAATGAAACTTTGGGAAAAATGATTAAAAAAACATCAGTAAGAAATTAAAGAGATGGGCTCAACTAAGCAAGACAACGTCAAGATAGATCAAGTCTACAAAGAATAAATCTTGTTAATTCACAAATTGAAGGAATCATGAAACTTACTAAGGTGAATATTATACATTGGATACTTTTCCATTATATGCACAAAACTTGGCACATTTTGTCTTGGCAAATTTTTTTCGAGCACTAAATCACTAGCTTGACTCAGCTTTTTTTCCGATGGTAAGCTGATGTACATTGTATTTTTGGGGAGCTCAAGTGTCGGAAGCCAGAATGCATCAATTTGGTCAAAAATGCATGATGTGAATATAAAGGAATGCAGATGCTCTGGACAGGATCAGCTAGTTTGTAAAATCTCATAAAGTGGATCAAAATAATTCATAGTGGTAAAACATTTGCCAATTAATGGCTTGGTAAGTAAATTAAAGTAACAAAATATACTTAATCATCTTCATAACTGTAATTAGTGTTAATACTTCACAGCAGGCATCAACATTTTTAAATGGATGTTACTTTTTTTTCCCCCCTAAAGGGTTCAGAATTTCTACACCTCTACAATGTCAAATGAAAAAAATTTCAACTATTTTAATAAAAATTTAAACTTTACACAAAACCAAATCAAATTAAATCTAGAGTTTTGATAACATGTTTACAAATATCAATTGCTTCAAAAACAATTGAACAATAAGATAGTTATTATAAAGTAGAGAACACATGAAAGAGTACAAAAATCTAAAACTGAAGAAGATAACATTTATGCAAATTCAATCAAAATTGGAAAATGATCAATATAATTTGCAGATAGTGCTGATTTGAGCAGGGAATATTTAATTCTTCTACAGAAGAAGCAACTTCTATAGCAGTTAAAAAGGCATATAAATAAATTTGCCTTAGACCTGCATGCTACGTCTTCAAATTATATAATATCTGAAAGTCTTAGTCTTATCTCATACATCAATGAAAGATTCATTAATTATTTTTTTTGGATCGTAAGGTGATTTTTTAAGTAAATGCTACCCAATTTGCAATGAGGCATTTCAAAGAAAGAAAAAACTGGCAGAATAAATAGGTAAAGAAATATTTTGCATTGCAAGCGGCAAATCCATTACAGAAATGAACTGCACATAGTGAGCATTTTGATATTCTCATACAAAAATTCTCTGATTTGTAATGACTGATATTTAATGAAAAAGTATTTGTATAACATAATAATTTTTTAATAATAATGTTACTAAAGCTACAAAATCTACCATACCTGTCTGAAGGCCAAAATCTAATAGTTGGTAGTTGTTCAGAGACTGTCTCCATTGCATCAAAATAAGCAAATAAAACACAGGCACTATAAGCAACAATTGCAATCAGAATATGCCAAGCACCATGGAGATACGGAAAATTCAACTTGGACCAAATTTCGCAAAATAGTCGATCATTAATCCAACAAATGAAAGCTGCCATCCATACCCATGCACATCGGTATCCAAGTTTAACAACCCTCATATTTTTGCACCTAAATGGGATAAAAGAAATTAGAAGTAACAATTTATAGGCATATAAAAAAATATCAAATATATTAATATAAGTACAAAAAATGCCATACTTATTTTGTTTCAAGTTTAAATTATATATTATACATGTTTCATTTCCTGCTAAATATTTTTGGCAACATTTTTTATAAGACTCTTTTATATACAATTTTTCATTTCTGTAATCTCTTTTCACATTTATAAATTCACTTTTATATTTATGATACAGCCTTTAACTTCTTTATCCTTATTTGGTATTTGTAGATAACTTAGGATGGTTAAAATTAAACAATCCCTATTCAAGAAACTGTACAGGGAAAAAAAATAGGTATAATAAGAACCTATTTCTGCACCAAATTTCCATTGTATGCATTTCTGGAAATGAATGATGCAAAAGACAGAAAAATTAGGAAGAAAATTTACTCAAACTATACTTCTTCCACCCTGTACAACTCTTTACCTTACTCTATCTTATATGCATCAATTTAAGTAATATTTGAGTGTTTATGACCCTAGTGCCAGTATTTATTGAACTCTTATACCACTTATGACTCAGAAGTAATATGCTGTAATTATTTCCTCCATAAAATGTAATTATGTTGGATCATTTACTTCTCCATGTTCCGAAATACACACCACTAATTTAGAGTAAATAATCAGAGCTATGTAATTCTAGCCACCTGACATATTGAACTGATCAAATGTAAATTCTTTTCAAAATAGTTTTGTAATAATTTAAGACACAGCAGTAAATAAGGAAATAATTGAAAAAAACTGAAAAAAAGACAACATCAAAACTTTAATGAAGTGTTTGTGAATCATATATATAAATAAATCTGAATTCTGTTACTCAGTTTTTGTCTCAGTTTCAATATATAATCATCTATCACAGAAATAAATTCAATTAAAAACCAATTAAACTAAGAAGTGAATATTGGACATTCATCAAAATGATTTCAAAGTTGATTTTAAAGAATGTGTGATTTTATACTCTGCAGAAATTATGAAATCTATGAGGCATAATTTTTAATCGGTACACAGTCCATGTAGCTCAAACAAAATTTTAAGGAAGGTGAAAACAATGTGATGTTCAAGGCTTATTGTTAAATCAGTGAGAACTAGACATTTGATTTTGAAATTCTTAAAGTTGTCTTATTTCTATCAATAAGTATATAAAAACTTAAATAATTACAGTTTGTTCAATTTCGACTTCTAAATTTCGAACTGAATGGCGACACACCCTCTGGTAAGACATTCATATTTAGAAAATCTTTAATTACAATTTCACCAGCTTCACGCTTCATTCCAAATTTATGTCAAGAATGTTCTACAACTTTATAATATACTACTCTCATATCTATATAAAAAACATTTTTAAATGACCGACATCTTTCATTAGATTCCTTCACAATAACAAATGTATTTTCAGACAAAAGAAAGATTATACAGAGACTAGAAAATCACCCATCACGGTATGACAGGAGCTTAATTCGAGAGATTTCCCGTCAAATTTGACGTGTTTAAATAAATATATATGCAAGAGAAATGTTTTACATTGATTGAAAACAATAAAATAAATATGTGTTTTATAAAGGAATTTTTTTTATTTGCATATTTATTTATTCAAAAAACCTCTTGGTAAACAACATTCTGTGTGAAGTATTTTTCATTGTTTAACAACATTATTATAACTAATATAATAGCCCAGATATGTCTCTCGGTAACGCTCCGACATTGCCAACAATAAAACTCGCGCCTTAGCACTGTGAGACGTTAAACAGCATTATTTCATTGTTACAGAACCTAAATTTCAGTAATTTTAAATTTAAAAGAGTAATTGTCTTTCTAATTTCAAATTTAATAGCTCAAAAATAGTGAAATAAAATTTTCTATCAATTGATATAAAATTTATCTCGCTATGATCAATAGTTACTGAAAAATTTTAAATTTTATTAATCATATATTTCAAATTAATTTCCATTTTTAAATATAAAGTAGTAAATCACATCAGTGGTATATGATGAGCGTGATATAGTTTGGATGCCACGAAATAATATGTAAATAAAAAAAAATATTTCCTGTCATAAAAAAAATGTTTAATTCATTTGTTTTCAATCAAAATGCTAAATATTTCTCTCACTTATATATCTATTTAAATGCATCAAATTTGACGGGAAATCTCTCGAATGAAGAGACAATTTGTACCCGTCATACCATGCTGGATGATTTTCTAGTAATTCAATAACCATGAAATTTTGAGTTTGTCAAATGTAAGTCAAAAGTTCAAATTTCAACGGAATTCTTTTTTGAAAGTCTAATCAAAACAAAGCACTTCTCTGCTTGTCAAACGTTGCCAAAAAATATTAACAAATTATATCATCATGATTGCAATAAATAATTAGATGCATCATGGCGCCCAAACTATATAACTGACGTAATTTACCACTCCCTATTAAAAAACGGAAATTAATTTAAAATATATAATTAATAAAATTTTAAATTTCTCGGGAACTATTGATCATAGATAAATTTTATATAAATCAACAGAAAACTTTATTTCACTATTTTAGAGCTATTAAATTTGAAGTTAGAATGACAATTACTCTTTTAAATTTAAAATTACTGAAATTTAGGTTCTCTAACAACGAAATAATGCTGTTTAATGCCACACAGTGCCATGGCACAAGTTTTATTGTTGGTGACGTTAGAGCGTTACAGAGATACAGATCTGGGCTATTATATTAGTAATAGCTGTCTACTACATTTGGCATCTTTATTTGATATTTTTTAACAACAGTACTGTAGAAAAGAAAGGGAACAAATGAAAAAAAATATCTAATAGAGAACTTATAATTGCTTTTTATAATTAAAGCATTATTAAAATGATAAAAGGCAGAAATATATATTCACACTTAATTTTATAACAGAAATTCAGGAAAAAGAACTAATAATGCATAAAAGTTCAATATTTATTTGTTTTCTGATTTTAATTACTTTAGATTGTGTACAAGTGTCAGGAAAGCACCAAAATGTACAGAATACAAGAAAATTTGCACAATAAGAATAAATTTGTGAGAAATGGCTTTTTAAAAAGAAAATTTCAGAATAATTTTATCAAATTCAGTTTAGAACAAAAGTAGACAAAAAATAGAAGATGCCACACATCTTACCTTCGAATCTCAAGAATCAATAAAACAGTAGCCGGTATTCCCAAACCCATCAGAGCAAAAGCATTTAGAGGTGGGTGAATGCATACCATCAGAGTGGCAGCACAAGATAATATAAATACAGAGAGTTGGAAATGTTTCCTGAAATAAAAACTAACAGTTATTTCTTCTCCGAGAAGTTAAATAAACAATGCATATAGCTGAATAAATTCACTCTTAATTAAAAATGTAACATAAAGTAAATATATAGAAAAAGCTTTGAAAAATAAACATAGAGCAAGTATTTCAGGTATTAAAGAATTAAATAATTATTGTGCTTATGTTATGTAGAAATTTTTAACAACGTTGCTTGAAAGTTCCTTATCAACAAATACAGTTTTGATTTATATAAAAGTACACAAATTTTTTTTACAATTTTTAATGTTTTAAAAATTACTACTCTCTTAGTAACAATTAGTAATTGGGAAAATTTCTAAGATTGAAGTAAAGATTCTAAATGAAAGGAAAAAAGATTGAAGTAATTATTCTAATTTTGATGTAATTAAAAGATTTAAGTAATTATTCTAATTTTTGGGACAATATAAGTGCTGTTAATTTTTTTCATTGTTTGGTTTATATTTGTAAGAAAGGCATGCATGCAAGTTAAAAGAGTTTTTGAAGTCATTTTTTTTAAAGATATAAACATATTCTAACTTTAAAATCTTAAGGTTTGTCAGTACTTTAATAAAAATACAGACTTTAATAGTAGGGGGGAGGGATATAATTTCTTAAATTCAACCATTTTTGTGGACTGATCCTCATAACTTTAGAAGAATAACCTTCCAGAATAGTTTACTTTTAAAAGCTTAACACACAAACATGAAAGATTGTTGATTTTCCTCCCTTATATTTTCCATAACATAAAAATATGAAATGGAAGTTAATTTTAAAAAAATTTAAAATTCAGTCAATACACCTCCTTTTAAATGTTTTTTTATTAGCAAAGCTGAAACCTCTAGATCAGTGGTGACGAACCTATGAACCACGAGCTAGACACTGACCCACAAGTGCATTTTAAATGACCCACAAGTTTATTTTTGTGGACTTATTTTTTACAACATAAAAGAGAGAACAGACAATGAAAAATATTAAAAAATTAAAGTATAAATATCTAATGTCAAATTTATAAACATATATATATTTCCAAGTGGATGATGGCTATTTGATTTTCTATCCTATCACTGCACCTATGTATGACTCATGACAGTCTTGATAAACTTGGCACACATATTTGCATCAGTGTTTCCAAAAGGAACCTCCGCCCACACCTCCACCAAGTAAAGCCAGTAACATATGGGCTAGTATTAAAAAAAATAATGAACAAAGTTTGGCCCACTTGTCAAAAAGGTTTGTCATAACTGCTATAGACTCAAGTTAAATAATAAGAAAAATGCAGAATACAAGGAAATTGTGAAACACATCAAATTAAACATTTCTAAAAGAAAAAGATGGAGTTCTGCCCTACTAGGTATTCTAATTCCTGAAATTGAATTTAAAATTTGATGATTGAAAGCATTTTAGAAATAGTTAGGTGCAAAAAAAAAAACTCATTAACCTGGTATAGTTATGTCTTCTTCATCAATTCAAACCAATGATTAGAGAATCTGGATGTTTTAATATTTCTTTTATTACCTAATTATAGAAATTAATTATAGAAAATGTATTTTAGGTTCTAGTAATTCAAATTGGAAATGTGAATATAAAATGTAAAAAGACTGGAACAGTTGCTGCTTTAGAATCATTTCATTCTTAATATTTAAAAGCTTTCTGATATCATGAATTCAATATTTGCTAACAATTATTTCATTCTAAGGTTGCTATGTTAACACTGCTCTTTTCTGGTTATTCAACGGTATCAGTCAATGTTCGCATCATCTCAATGACTTTTTAAACAACTAAAAAACTATGCAAAAAGCCTCACAAAAATCATTTATAAGCCACTTAATTTAGCAACAGAAACTTTTATTTTAAATTTAAACTATAGAATTAATTTTAAATGTAACAAAGTTAGCATTATATTACCTATTTACTTCAAGAACAAGTAAACATAAGAAAAGATAATTTTTGAAAATGAACCTGAGAATTATTTTAAAAGTTCTAAATTGCTAACTTTTCATACAAAGTAATGGTACCAAAACAACATCGAGTGGCCATTACAGTTGAAACGAATGTAAAAGCATACTAATTGCCAAATAATTAAAATGCCAAAATTATGCATTTTTTCATTATTTTTCTCATGTTTTATGTAGCCAGTTCAAGTCAATATGCATTTATATGCCTCAATTAACAATAATGCATGCATCATGGGCTTAAAAGACACAAAGACTCCTGATTTATTATTTTTTTAATGGAATTAAAAAAATATTTTGCTATATGAAGATTAACCACCGATTCAATCAATTCTCTAATTAATTTATACAAACAACTTTAAACTCTTTAAGAAGTTTATCAAGAAAGTAAAACATTAACTCCACATAAAGTTCCACATTAATATTGAAAAAAAAGAAAGAATCAAATTATTGTAATGATGTAAAATATTCAAGACATACAAAGATTTAGAAATAAATTAGAAATTATTATTTATCCCAATAAACTTTTCACTTCAGTGATTTTTTATGCTGATGTGTACTTTTGTTTTAAGAACCAGGATAACCTTTACAAAGCTCATTGTTTGATTATTTTGCATATCACTAGCTCCGATTCCAAGGAGCTATGGAATACAGAAACAAATCCATTTTAAAGATTTTGGATTCAGTGTTGGTTTGAACTCTATTTTCCATACAGTCACCCATACTAAAAAGGAATATGGCTGTTTATTTAAATAAACCATTCAGCTCAAGTGTTTCAGGTACCATTTATTGGTGATGAACTCCACTGTATCGAAGCTCGCAATGTGATCATATTGGAAAGTAGACTTCATTCCAGTGGCATAAATAGCACTTAAATGTGTACAGTTCATCATGTAGAATCAAATTAAGTTCTATCAGTTACTGTAATTTCTTTAAAAAAACTTCCCACATCTTAAAATGCGAGTTTTAATGTTGGTTCTGCATAACACAACTGCACTGAATTCAAAGAAAACATATTATAAAACCTTGGCAAATTTCGATTATTTCAACAACTTAATCATTAAATCACGGACACAAAAGAGGTGGCACTAGATGATTAAAATTTCTAATTATTGAACAACAGTGTTTAAATATTATACAAAAAAAAATTAAGAATAGTGGGTATTGCAATTACAAGACTTTAGAAAAATTCCCATGCTGAATTGAATTTTTATTGAATATTCTAACAAAATATTTTAATTATTTCACCAAAAGAATATGACCAAAATGTACTAAAAATACATGCTACAAGAAAATTATTTACTTGTTGAGTGGCATTATAAAATTGAAAGGAAGATATGATTATGACAATACTGCCAAGTACAACATTATAAGACTATAATTCTTATATTAAAGATTATACTTATTATGATTTAAAGTGGTAAAAAAAACAGAAAATAACAAAATACTAGTATAATAGCAATTTTTTAAATTCCCATGGAAAGACATTTTAAATATACCCCATCAATATTTGTCAATTTCCAGAAATACTTATTGATTAATGTTCTTATTTTATGAGAATAAAAAAATATGTGAAATTTACAAAAGCCACACTCATGCCTTCTTAAAAAAGAAATATATAAAACTTTTGAACAAATTTATTGGGTATTTTAATATTTCCTCTTTATTACATATAATTTCTTGTAAATCAACACTTCATTTCTTTTAATGCAATTTTATGTAACTTGACTTCCTTCCTGTTTGGAAAGATGGAATTTCATAATCGATTTTTATTCAATCTTGATTTGCAAGAGTTTTGAAATTTTGTGCACTTACATATTCTTCAGAGACAATACATTATTTTTGTATTTTAATCAATTACTTTGATTACATTTAATTCCAAACTAGGGTAGCTTAAGCCACCTGGTAGTGAAATGCATAAAAATGATTGATTTTAAGATTTCACAATATTTAAAATAATGAATTAAAAGTTTAAAACTATAAAGTAGAATCAATTTTTTTTTTTTTGCAACACTAATAAAAACAAGTTTTTAAAATGGTTTGTATTATTTTCAAACATATCAGGCTATGAAGCAAAAATTGTTTAATTAGTGAAAGCAGTAAAGACGAAAGCAAAATAAAATACTCTCTAAGTAAATCTGTAGTAATTTTTCCCCTTATAAACTATCAAATCATAATATTTTTATATAAACTATCAAACATTTGGCAATTCCTGAATTAAAAGCAAGACATGAAATAAATGGCTATTTAAATCCTACACTATAAACTGTGCCATTCACCAAACTACAGGGAATAGCCAAGACTTGATTTCAACAACACAAGCAACAAAGAAAAAGTTTTTTTTTTTTTTACTTCCATTTATCATTACAAATAATGCTAGACATAAGATACTAATTTATAGATAATAACTCAAGCAACTATTAATTTTCCTTGATTTTTAGATATTTTTATGAATTTCCCTAGTTTTTCCAGAATGATAAAATTCACCGACTTTTCCCTGATATCCAGGTTCTGTCACCACCCTGCATAAATCAAACTTATCAAAAAATTACTATAAAAAGTAATTTTAAAGTCTGATAAATTTTACTAATTTACATGAATAAAACAAGGCACAATTACCTTTCCTTGAAGCCATACGAGAAATAACGCCTTGGAAGCCACATAGCAAAAGTTGCCATTAGCAGCCAAAGTATAGCGACTTCATCTAACAACTGTCCAACAAGACTAAGGGTCGCATGGAAATAAGCTGAAGTTAAGCCAACAGTTAGTAGTAAGCCCCAAATCAGATAAATACCTCGGTTCACACATTGAGCATATTCCCTGAACAAAGTAGTCAGCAGAGGTGGATAAATGAAGAACAAAATATTACTGAACTGAAAAGGTAGAAAAAGAAAATTTAAATAAAACAAAATATAACAAACAGAAATAACACATTTAGGCAAATAAAGTAAGTAATAAAATTGTTTAAAATAAATATCGAAGAAGTACAATAAAATTCATATACTGGAATATGCTTTTATTAAAAGAACTTAAAAAGTGAGACTTTCACAAAAAATAATTTGTACTTAAGTAATATTTACTTAAAAAATCTCTTGAAGATTGGCTGCATGAAATTATTGAAGAGGAAAAAAATATAACTTTCTTTATTCTCTTTCTTAAATTTTTTAGGATTTATAACAATAAAATGATATTTTTAAAAGTCACCCTAATATATTACAGCAGAATAAAACTGAAAAATTAAAACAATAAATGGAAAGAGAATACAGTTAAAAAATAAATTTGTACAGAATATTTTAATTAACATAGGAATTTTGAAAGCTATTCAATTTTTCATTTTAAACTAATTATCAATCCCTTTCAGATTAACAGCTGCAAAATTATTAGATTTTATAGGACAAAGTAACGAACACCACAAATTGAATTAATATTTTTTTAAAGCTACTTCTGCAGATTTTGATTATATCTTGATATATAAAGAAGGCAAAAAGAACTATTATTATTCACTTATATATAACCTATCATTCAAAAACTTAGAAATTATTTTGTGTAAATAAAAATGAGGAATATCTTGTGTTGAAAAATTACATTGTGTAAATAAAAATGAGGAATATCTTGTGTTGAAAAATTACATTGTGTAAATAAAAATGAGGAATATCTTGTGTTGAAAAATTACAATCTGCTGTATTTTTGGCTATTAGGTAAAATTTGTGAATCTGTAACTGAAATCATTACTTTGATGACTATATCAGTCATCAAAGTAGTGATAAAATTTAAAAAATGTATAAAAAAAACTATATCAGTATGATAGTTTGGATTATTTACTATTATAAATTTACAGTTTAGTTATTAGTGTTGCAAGCAATCTTTCTGATAAGGCACTTATGCTTAGTCACTGATTATGATAAGACATTTGACAGATGTTACATTTATATATATAAAAAGCAATGAGGTTATTTAACTTTTGATAATGAGAGTCCATTCTTATTTGACAGCTTATTTTAAAAACTTAATTTTATTCATTTATTCTCTTTCACTCAAATTACAAGTTCATCTCACTGATCTTGAGAAATAAACAAGGATTATTTTTCTGTTTGTCATTGATTTTAAACATTTTATTAATAATGTAAAGTTATTATCTTTTCAAGTTAAAATATGTTAGTGTTAATATAATAAATTTCTACTATTAAGAAATGTAACCAACTTATAAGTATAGTTACCACATAATTTATTTTAAATGCTTTTTAAAGTTCACTTCTATGCAATTATTCTGCGAACTATGATTATGAAATATAGTTTTACAGAACTAAAATAAAAAACATTTTCTACTGTTATTGTTATTACACACACAGTTAAGTTAGTTATTTATCAGATTATTTTGATACTTACAGTGTTGACAAATTCTGCTATAACTGGTGAAAATAAATAATTCCCCTCACACCAATCAATGGGAGATGTTCCTCTTCTTAGAGGCCAAGGTGAATGTTGCATTTTCACAGCTTTAATACTTCTGCAAAATAAATCAACATATATAAAATATGCTGCTATTTAACAAATAACTTAAATAGATTTCAATAAATCAAATTTAATGAACTTTTATATTAAAAGAATATTAGCCTATAAAACAATGTAGATATTATTTTGCACAACCAAAATTTTGAAACTATCTGAGACAGCAGAAATCTAGATAATATTAAACACTTCACTGTTTTATTTTCTTTAGGGCGACTATATTATTACTATATAATTTGGGAATGTGTTATTTTGATTCATCTACAAATTCATAGAACTCTTGAGATGTTCATGGATCCCAGGTAATTGTGAGATATCACTCTAACAGAAAACTTTTATACTTTTTAATTACCTTTAATGAAGTTTAAATAAAGTATATCAGCTTGCAAAAACATGCAGGCATTATTTTACATAAATAAAAATTCTAAAATCCTGATGTAACAAAAATCTAGATATTAGTATTAAACATGCTGAAACATAATAAGTGAATGTCATATACTATTTATCAGCAGTCAAGTGCATCCCCCCCCCCTTCTTCCTTCCTCCTTGATCACCTGACATCACCGACTGAAACATCAGAGGCAAGACTGCCTCGACAGGAAAGGTGCACTTACCTACACTAAAAACCTTCCCTTCTTAGTGCACAAGAAGGGAAAAAAAGAGCATTAGGTAACTACTTATCTCCCATATTCATTGTTCTTATTATTGTAATAATCACCAATAACACTGCATAAGATTAATTCCATTTTTTCTAACTGTTAAAAAATGTCCTTAAATTGTAATAACTTTTCTACTCAGGTGCAAATTAAAATGACACAAACCTACTTAATTCCAGTTATTAACGGAAGATGAAAGTCCTTTGAGGCTACATGCTTCTTAACCCCGCCCCTGCTGCTTTTATCAGCAGAAATACAAAATTTTTCAATTTGAAATATATTCTTTACAACAGATTTTCCTAAATTTTTTCCACTTTCAATCCTATTTATAACAGTAAAATTTTGCCGCTACACCAAATTCAGAAAAAAAATGTAAAAAAAAAAGAACATTATGATAATAATAGGCTAATGAAGGGTACATGAATTAAAAATAAGTATTCAGCAAATTTTACTGAAATCTTTAGTATTAAAGTGAATTTTTTCATGACAAAAAAAAAACTAATAAAACATCAACATTACAAAGAACATCTCTACTAAAATATCTATCAATTTTAAATTTAAACAAGTGAGAAATATTTTATGTCTAATCTACTGAGAAACACTCTATACTCATTTGTCAAAAATGGGTTCATTTTCAAGGAAATGAAAATTTTGCAACTGAAATCCAAAGGCTGAAAACAAAGAAAGACATAAAACTATTAGTTAATGAAAAGTTCCAATTTTCATTTCTAGCATGATTATAAAAATAATGCCTCTAGAACTACACAAATATTTTAATAACAATGCAATTTAGATATAAATTAATTATACAATTAAAATAAGCAATAGAAGAAATAAATAGCATATCAATTACTAGAATAAAATGTAGGTAATAATTTATCTACTAAATTTTACACCACGACACGTACGGATATAGCATAACTTTTCTCTTAGAAATACTTTCAGAGGATTAACTTCTATCAGCAATGTGAACTCAGCTTTTAGATAATATCTGCTTCTATGTAATGTAAGTGTGTCACGACAGCCTTTGTCCTTTCAAAGTAAAATGTTGACATAATGGATTGTACTAGATCTATTTCTAAAGTTTTAAAGTTCTAAGCAAACTAATACCACAAAATGTGAAACATTACTACATATTTTTCAATATTAAAAATAGATAATTAAGCTGGATGACACTATTTCATTAAGATATATTTAACAATTCAATGATAGAAATGTAATTTTTTCTCACAACTGCAGATGATTTTGTAATTAAATATTCATTATGTCCTGATTAATAGTGCATTTCTTTTAAAAATTCTACTTACCAGTAAATTATATTAATTTAATGAAACATCAATTTGCTTGGTCATATATTGTGAAAAAAATAAGAAGAATAAAAATTCTATTTAGCTTATATAAGAAAAAAAATTCAATGTTAAAAAGAGTATATTAATTAAAATGCATATTGTAGTAACGGGAAAACAATCGCATTGATAGAAGAAAATCCAAGGTAATGTGAAAAATTTTAAAAATATTTCACTTGTGTATAATAAAAATGACAGTAATGAATTATTTACAAAACCTTCAAAATATATAGATAATTAACACCATTTATAAACTTTCATAAATAACGGATTAGACAACAGTAAATTTATAAATATAATCTAAATTTTTTTTTTAAATAAAAGCAGCGTTCACGGCACAGAAACTAGAAAAAGGAAATTTCATTAGATGTATAGATTTTTTTTTCATTATTTTTCCTCAGAAAAGATGAACTTTAAGTTAGTTTTCAAAAATTCACACGAAACAAACAAAAAATAAATGAAACACGCATTAGAAACTATAAATTTTATGACACAAAGCAAACAAAATTTAAAAAAAACGAAAACAATTTAAAAGATAAATAAAATAAAATTATATACTAAACAAAGTATAAAAAACATTAATAAAATTGAAAATTAAAAAAAAAAATGAGAAATAAAAATCAAGAGAAAACATACTTCTATTCAATCAAATACGAGAAGCTAGTTCATTAAACCAGGTCTTTCGAATTAATCACCGAGCTGTAGAGCATGGGCCAATTCAACAGATGGGACACGAACAAAAGAATTGTCAATTTAAGAAAAACTTATCATATTATTTTTTATCGTCACTACCAGTCAAATGTTTGAAAATTATCTTATCCATTCGTGCATAAAACCAGACAGATTAGTGGTTGCGTAGGTGGTTTCGAAATTTAAAACGGGCACTTTGTTAATTCAGAAGGGTAGAAAAAAGAACTGGAACATCGCAAATGAAAACAACAGCACGCAACTGAAAACGCAGAAAACAATCAGCGTCTGTTGCCAAGCAAGGAAAGTCGAAGATGAAGTAAGAACTGTAATGATGCAAGAGAGAAAGTCGTTTAAGATCATTGGTCGAGGACACGTGCCTTCAGGCAAAAGGGAAACAGCCGCCGTGATAACAGAGCGAATGCCGCTAGTAGCTCCTACGACATTATGATTACAAGTTATGAAGTCCGTCCGTAAATAACCCTTGAGTAGTTTCAAAACGGGAAATTGATTTAACTAAAATAAAATTTATTCAAATCATACCATTATATATGTTTTTAAATTTCTTAGACATAAACATAATCTTGTCGTAAAATCTGTTTTGAGAAAAAGTAAGTGCATCCTATTAATCGTCATTATTGAACAATCAAATAAATGACTTTAAAGATATACACCAGATAGTAATTTTAGTTGGCAGCAAAGTTGCTCTACAAATCTACAAGCTCGCAGCAAGTTTGACATGGCAAGAGTGCAAGCTTCAAACAATTAACGCAAACGAGTCAGTCACCATGCGTCAAACTTGTCATAAGCTTGCCGCGTCAACCTCATTGCAAACTATAGCAAAAACGAAGACAATCTCGGATTCGAACCCCTGACGTCCCGCTTCCTAAACCTGTCGACCTAACCAATCAGCCAGCCAGATTCTGAGAGGAGAAGATAGACTGAGCTAATAGATCGTGCATCTATACAATTTATTTGAAACTGTTTTCTTGATTTCATTAAGCTTTTTAATTTTGAGTTGAGAATATAATTTGAAGTCAAAGAGATAGCGATTTTCGCTAATTACGTTCTGCTAGTAGAATAAATTATGAAATTAGGGTTCAAAAGTAATTACTTTTAAAATGGGACAAAATGTAAGTTATTCCCAGATAGCAATTTTAGTTTGCAGCAAGCTTGCCACAAGCTTGTCGTGCAAACTTATTGCAAATTATAGCAAAAAGAGAGTACGAAGCACAACCCGGGATAGAACTCGCGACCTCCTGGTCCCGAAGTGGAGACGCTAACCATTGAGCCAGTTGAACTCTGAGAGGAGACGATAGATTTCGCTAATACATCGTTCGATTCGATTCGTATACGATTTATTTTTAACTATTTTCTGGATTTCATTAATTTTTTGAGTTGAGAATATGATTTGAAGTCAAAGAGAGAGCGATTTCGGCTAATAACTACGTTCTGCTAGCAGAATAAATTATGAAATTAGAGCTCAAAAGTAATTACTTTAAAATGGGACAAAATGTCTAGTTATTATTTTCAACAAACACTGACTGTTTTTTAGATTTAATTTTGTTTATAAACGTTAAAATTTCAACATTAAGAAAAAGGCGATATAGTTTTCTTTAAAGTGAGAGTGATATATTTAGTAAAAAGATGGAAAATGTTTCAAAAACTTTTTTTATAAAAAAGTTATTTTTTTCACAAATTATCATTGATTTATTGAATTAATAAAAAAGAATTACGGTCTAGGAGATGCTATTAAAAATCGATGTTTTTTAAAACAGAGAGAAAGATAATTATCTCTTTATTGTGCTATCTTTGCAGGAAGCTTGTTTTGCAAAATTGCAGCAAGTTTGATTTGCAAAGGAGGTGGCGCTATTTGTCACATCGAACTTGCTACAAGTTCGATTCAAGTTTGAAGCGTCAAATTTTGCCATGACAAGTCAAAATCAAACTTGCTGCAAACTTACGTGCTATCTGGGATCGAACTTGCTACAAGTTCGATTCAAGTTTGACGCGTCAAATTTTGCCATGACAAGTCAAAATCAAACTTGCTGCAAACTTACGTGCTATCTGGGTTATTTGTCAACAAGCATTGACTGTTTTTCAGATTTAATTTTGTTTATGAACGTTAAAACTTCATCATTAAGAAAAAGGCGATATAGTTTTCTTTAAAGTAAAGTCATTGATTTATTGAATTAATAAAAGGAAGGACGGTCTAGGAGATGCTATTAAAAAACGATTTTTTTAAAAAAACTGAGTCAAAGATTAAAACCAGATATATAACTGTAAATGTGCTGTATCATCTTTGTAGCAATCATGTTTTGCAATCGTGGTCAATCGTGTCGTGGTTGCAATCGTAGTTTGTCATAACAACCTCACAGAAAACTAGTTTTGCAAGTGGGTTGGTCAATTATGCTTTGTTACTTTACAGGAAGTTTGCTGCACAGTTGCCACATCAAGTTTGTCATGACAAGCTAATAACAAGAAAAATCAAGCTTGCTGTAAGTGTACATGCTATCTGGGATAGAAAATGGCTTACTTTGTAAGTATGTGAAACAGGCAAAAAATGTGAAGCATTATCCTTTCCAAAGAAATAAAATTACAGTATTTTATTCTTAGGTGTTAAAATCCTATTGATCAATAGCTTTATGAATTTAGCCTCTATATCATTTAAAATAAAGATACAAAAGAGAAATTTGCTTTATTAAATCTTTCGCCAACTTTACATGTTTCTGATGAATCACGAATTTACTCGTGCAAGCTGGGAAAAATACATACGAAAACACGAGTTATATGGTGTTCCATTTGCAGTACTTCATGTATTCCAAAATGTTACTGTATTCCCCTTACAGCAATTTTAGTTTGCAACAATCTTGCTCTGCAAGCTTGCAGCAAGTTTGACACGGCACGACCACAAGTTCACAACAAGACTGCCGCAAGTTAGCGCAAACGACGAAATCATCACGCGTCGAACTTGCAGCAAGCTTGTCGCTTCAAACTATAGCAAGAGCAGGGGGCTCAGAGGAACCTTGGTTTCGAACCCCCGACAACTCGCTTGCTACCCTGTCGCCTTAACCACTCAGTCAGCGAGACCTCAAATACCGGCCATAGATTACGCTAATACATCGCGCATCTACAGCTTTTATTTTAAACTGTCTTCTTGATTTCATTAATTTTTAATTTCATTAATTAATTTTTGAGTTAAGAATATGATTTGAAGTCAAAGAGAAAGCGATTTTCGCTAATAACTACGTTTTGCTAGTGGAATAAATTATGAAAGTAGGGTTCAAAATTAATTACTTTTAAAAATATGGGACACAAAGTAAGTTATAATTTTTCAACAAACATCGGCTGTTTTTTGGATTTAATTTTGTTTATGGACGTTAAAATTTCAACATTAAGAAAAGGGCGATATATAGTTTTCTTAAACCCGTTAACGTCCGAATTAATTCTGCTGAACATATTTTGATGAATATCGCAAATCGAAATTATTATGGCCTAATTAGAGTCAAGTTTAACTGGCGCATTTCTTTATAAGACTTCTGAAATTTTATTTCATCTTATTTTTTCATTGAATTTTAAATATTTAGGATTCCCTTTTGACCAATCTACTGTTGTCATTTTCCGTTCCCATTTCATTTCTGATGGAAATGGTTTTGCATAATCTTGATCCAAATCGATAATATTCATTAATCTATCTGAAATTTGGATTTCAGCTGTACCTGATATACCAGTCATTGCATGTACAGTTGTACGATCATCATTAAAATCTTTTTACTTGGTTAACTCGTAAACGCTCGGTGGAATTGCAATAATCGGGTCTATTCTGGTACCCCTGGTTGGGTTGGGAGACGTCACTTTTTCCGTTGTTAACATGCTGAAAAAGTGACGTCTCCCAACCCAACCGGGGGTACCAGAATAGACCCCAATATCGGTTTCAATTTGTTCTAAAAACAAATATTCTCGAGTTTCATCATTCGTAAAATGAGACACAGTTATTACATTATTTTTCCTAAAATTAAGATAAAATATGAATATTTGCTTTGAAAAAGTTGAATTAGTTTTTTTATTCAATCATTACTCACAAAATGCGAAGAAATGAGTGATTCTTAAAATTTGAATAAAAGTTAGCTGCAACGCCAAGCCTCCTCAATTGAGGATAGCATTATATAACATCATTTTTGAAAAGGAAAATTTCAAAATTACAAAATAATTTACTATCATATGTTAACATAGTACTCTAAAATAAAGTATTATAATAGATTTAATTAATCTTCTTGTTTCTAGTTGATGCAGCTGCGCGAAAACCAAATGCACCTGCGAGGCTTTAAAAATCACAAAGCGACGATGCAAATCACGAAAGTATAAACAGTAGCAGCTGCATGAAAATATGATGGAATGTTCATCGTAATGTAATCTACCATTGTTAAAAGTAATAAATCTTTTCAAAAAATAAAAGCGGTTCTACACACTGTTTTATTCACTATCCTCAAATGAGGACGCTGGGCGTCAATGGGTTAAAGTGTGAGTTCCAGTGGCGAATCCAGGGGACGGGCTATCGGGCTGCAGCCCCCCCTCCCAGAGCTAAGTCAGAATTCCTGATTTTATTTAAAACCACTATAACTTTTTGTTCTTAATTTCTCTTTAAAAAAAATAATAAAAACGTGACAATATTGCTTTCTGGCTTGACAGGTTCGAAAATGTTCCTACTTTTTCTACTCATTCCACTTGTACTTGTAGCGTTGACGCGGACGAAGACATTTTTTCGCTAGTTATTTCATTGTATTTTTTATTAAATTATTGAAAGTATGTAGTGTTCTTTATGATTCTTATTGCAAGGTGAGTCAAGTCTGTAAAGTTAAAGTGTTTTGGTTTACATAAGCCATGAGGTTAAACATTCGTCACGGCGATACAAAATTTTTTTGACCTCAGTCTCCCCGACCCAAATCCTGAATTTGCGCACTGGCGAGTTCTATATTTAGTAAAAGATAGAAATTTTTCAAAAGTAATTTTTTTTATAAAAGGCCTAGTTAGTTTTTTTTTCATATATCATTGATTTATTGAATTAATAAAAGAAGGAGTCTAGGAGATGCTATTAAAAAATGTATGTTTTACTTTTCTGAGTATACAAAGAGAAAGTATTGTAATCGTCAAAAAATTCGAACTCGAGATTTTGACGGATCTCCACGTTTGACCTCCCTGAGTCCGAAAACACAATTTTGGAATTATGTCTCAGTCTGTGTGTCTGTCTGTTCGAACACGATGAGTCGAAAACTATTAGAGCTACGGGATGAAATTTGGTATGTGGTCTTTAAACATAATTTGTAGGTTTCTATCAAATTTTGAACAAAATCCGTCAACGGGAAGTCTGTCTGTCTGCATGTTTGAGGTCATGCGAACGCTATAACTCAAAAACTTGAATAGCTAGATAGATAAAATTTTATACACAGTTTTATCGTCACGAATGTAGGTCCGTATAAAATTTTGGGCCAAATCCGTCAAAGGGTTGACTGTCTGTCGGTCCGTATAATTTACTTTTGAAGAGAATCTTAACCTCCAGCATGCGTACTGGAAGACGGAGAGGAATTTCACATGAGCAATTACTCAGTTTGTCCTTGAGCGGTAAGAGAAGAAACGTTACGATCTCTTTGAATTTCATTTTTTTGCTGATATTTTTCAATCTTAAGAAAAACCTTCTGATAGTCATTGGATTCTGGGTAACAATAGGTTCGAATTTTTTTAGTCACGCGGGGAAGGGGAATCGGCACCTTTTTGGGGAAGTATACGAGAAAGTTTAGGGGAGAGTACTCCCGGTTTAAAACAGAGACAAAGATCAAAACCAGATATAGTAACTGTATCTAGGTTCTGGTGTGTAAGTGTACCTATCAACTTTACAGCAAACTTTAATTGCAAGGAGGGTGATCAATCATGCTTTGTTACTTTGCAGGAAGTTCTCTGCAAAGTTGTCGTGTCAAGTTTGTCATGACAAGCTAATATCAAGAAAAGTCACACTTGCTGCAAGTGTGCATGCTATCTGGGTTTTATGCATAAAAGACAAAAATATAAATAATTCTTGTTATTTTTGATCTTGCTCCACTTTCTAGCCAATCAACAATACGTTAAATCTTTTGAAGATTGTAACTTTTATCACCATCAAATAGAAATAGAAGATTGAGATTTTTCTAAGGTGTAACTGTTTTCTTCTGTTCTTTTAGATAGATTAATATTTTAGTGCGACAAAAATATTGTAATAAATATGATTAATATCATATGTATAAAAATTTAGACAGTTATTTTTTATTATTATACGTATAGACGCAAACAACTCAGAATACAAGTAATTACGTCTGTACTCTCTAATTTCTTTTTTTATTTGTGTCTACAATACTTAAAATTTTGTCTACAATACTTACTTGTTGTATTAATTACTTATTTATGATCATTACTTATTACATTAATTGCTTATTTATTGATATTACTTATTGTATTAATATTACTTGTTGTATATTATTATTATTATTGAAAAATTTTGTCTACAAATGAACCAAAAGCTGTTATTTCAAAAACTGGTTATTTTGAGCGGTTTTAACCAACAGGTTAAACCGGAGGTAAAAAAAACCGGTATAACTGAAAACCGGTTGATTTTGCAATAACCGCCATCCCTAGGCCGGAGGATTCCATCTTCGAAACCCGATTCCACTGAAGATCAGCCTTGTGTGGGACCTGCTGCATTGTAAATCATACGTAGTAGCCAAACGCCCTCCTGCTGGTGTGGTGCGGAAGTTTGGAGGAGGGGTGCCAGATCAGATGTCGCCCTCATCATTTGACTGCGGCTGAAATTAACGATATCCGTTCCCTAATAGCCCTTGTGTTGCTTCTAAACGAGACATTAATATATAACTAAATTAAACTGATGAAGTGGGCGACTTCCTTTCTTTAAAAAAATTGTTAATTGGCTAAATATTTTTGTAAGTTTGAGATATAGAACGACAAAAAAGAATTAAAGCAAATAATAATAATTTACCGGAACCAAACTGCAAATTAACATTAAATTAAAGAACATCAAGCACAATTTTCTGTTTACAAAAGCACAAAGAAATTATATGTTGTGAACAAAAATGTCAAGAATTAAGGCGTTTCAAAGCGTCTAATTAAGTTTGGGAGAATCTGTAAGTTTACAGCGAAATCAAACGAATTTCAAGTCAACGAAATCGGGAAGCCCTCTTGATTTCATAAAGAATGTCGTATGGTACTGGCACTGCCTTTTATTCACAAGAAATAAATACAGTAGACTCTCTATAATCCGTCACTCGTTACTTCGACACTCCCACTAATCCGACGCACCTGTTGGAATGTGTAACTTGGTGATGAGTAATTTTTTCCTGTGTGGAAACGTCCTTAAAAAAGCGCGATTTTTATTCACCCGGGTTGAAGCGTTCCACTTATTTTGCGACTGCATTACTGATTAGAATGTTTTATGTATACCTAGTATAGGAGAAAATAAACATTTATTTCTGTAACAGTTTTACTAACGTGAAGTAGATACACATGGACAGCTATTGATACCAAATCTCTGATTAAAACGATAACTACTAATGTTAGTGTTCAACATAGATTAATCTCAGATAGACAGTTAAAAGTAAACTAAATAAGAATAAAGGGATATCAATAATTGTTGTGTCAATTAATCATCCATAGGTTCTCAATACATTGTAAAATACCTTGCAAGGATAATAATTTTTTAATGGAATCCTTTTTCAGCTTAATGTAGAGTAATTCAGGAAAAGTTACAGCGAATAACAACTTGATTGAACTATATTTACTATTTTTAATTTCTCGTATACGAAGAGAAAGTTTTGTAATCGTCAAAAAATTCGAACTCTAAATTTTGACGAATATCCACGTTTTAGACCTCCCTGAGTCCGAAAAACACAATTTTAGAATTATGTCTGTCTGTGAACACGATAACTCGAAAACTATTAGAGCTACGGGGATGAAATTTGGTATGTGATCTTTACACATAATTTGTAGGTTTCTATCAAACTTTGGACAAAATCCGTCTACGGGAAGTCTGCCTGTCTGTCTCTCCGCGATCATGCGAACACTATAACTCAAAAACTTGAATAGTTAGATGGATAAAATTTTGTACACAGTTTTATCATCATGAATGCGGGTCCTTATAAAATTTTGGGCCAAATACGTCAAAAGGTTGACTGTCTGTCGGTCTGTATAATTTACTTTTGAAAATAATCCGTTATTTCCACGCGCATGCATACTGGAAGCAATCTTCTGTGCACACGAAAGGAAAGGAACGGAATTTCCTTACGGAGTAGTGAATTACGTCAGTTTGCCCTTGAGCCGGTAAGAGCGGAAAATCGGTACGCATCTCTTTGAATTTGATTCTTTACCTAGATATTTTTCAATCACTGTAATGAAAAACCTGATAGTCATTGGATTCTGGGTAACAGTAGGTTCGAATTTTTTTAGCCACACGGGGGAAGGGGAAACGGCACCTTTTTGGGGAAGTATACGAGAAAGTTTAGGGGAGAACACTCCCGCTGGTTTTGTATGAATTAATTGTATAAATATTACCTTAAGGTCGTCAATGTCCTACTGTCTTGCTTACCCTGTCTACAATATTTTCTCATTTTAATCTACATAGTTTCAAAATTTCGAATTCTCAAATTGAATCTGTTATCTATGAAAATAAATAAAAATCGGAAAGTGTTGATTTAAATTCCAGTTGTAGCACTCATCTCGGCTGTTTCTGCTCGTATCTTAACAGTGCTGGCATATCACCCCTTTCGCCACAGATGCACGCTGAAATTAAGTCTGTCTGTCGCCAAGCAATTGAAGAAGCGACTCAGAGAGTCTTGATAATAACCGCTAAAAATAACTCTCTTATCTTGGGTGAAGAAATGGAAGAGAGCAGCTGAGAATGTTTCTTCGTTATTTTTGCTTCCTGACTTACTCACTACCCTTGAAATGAAGGAAAGAAATCATTGACGGCGGTTTCAAAATTTGAAATTTTGTTGCGAAACGCACTTCTGGGAAAATGCTATGTTAAAAAATCATTTCATGTGTGTGTTTGTTTATTTAATCTTTTTAATAATAATAAAAATGAAATATCTGTGATTGCACAGGAAGTTTTAAGGCTAATTTATATTCATGAATTTTTCCATACTAGGATGAACAGAGAATCAATGTTTAGTTCTTTTATCCAGGGTGTTCCGCTCTAATATTGGCCCAACAGCTAATTTCGAAACTGTTTGACTGAGGCATATAATCCAATAAAAAACAGCTTTAACCCTCTCAAACCGAGCGGTCTAAAAAATTCCCCTTAACAGCGACGAAGGCCGGTCTGAGGCGGTTGGCTTCTTTTGAGGGGAGGAGAGGTTCTGAGATCGCTTAGGAGATAAGCGCGGCAGGGGGTCCAATTATCCTTGCCAACCACAGCCATTTCCGTGCGCCTTAAGGGAAGGTTATAGCTGGGGGGGGATGGGGTAAGTAACCACCCAGGTTGGGAGAGTCCAATTTATGTCGCTTCCTCCCCAAAACTCCCGCTTTTAAAGGGACTAGAAGAAAAAAGTCACCTGATATTAAAGAGTTAAATAACGCAAAGAATGATTTTTTTATGTTGCTTGAGTCAATAAATGTATTGCTGAAAAGATCACATAGTGGAAATTTCTATACATTTCCCAGGCCATATTTGTCATATTTAGTAAAATATTCCCGGAGACATTAACATTTTAAATAGGAAAAAAGTTCCACTCTTCTACCACTAAAACTGAACGGCTTATGAAATGAATTGTTCGTGTAACCGTTGCGAAATGTTTTATCAGTTCAAATCATTGTATTGTATAGAAACGGATTCGGAAACCTTCCGCCCTTTTGCGCATGCGCCGGACGGAGTTGTTTTCATCAAATAGGGGGAAAGTGAAGCATGGAAGGGTGATGTTTACATTTTACTGGGCGTGATCTAACAAAGAACTCCGGAAATGCGCTCATATGACTCATTGCCTGAAACCCCTTTCCGGTGTAAAATCGTCCAATAGTGGTAGTCTCAGAATCCGTTGATGAACAGTAATCGCATGTAATCTGTCCTGATTCATAGCGTGCCTGAAAAAAAAATGTATTCTTTTTTATGCTTGAAAACAAAGTCGAGGCTCTGATGTAGTAACAGGACTTATTAAGATAAAAATATGAATACTTTTTCTACTACATCTATTTATAGGCATCTGTGATATTTTTAAATATGAATGCAATTATTAATATTCCCGTGTTCCTTGAAGCTCACCGTGTTTTATTCTAAGACAGGGCTCTTTAAACGATGAGTCACGACCCTAACTATGATTGGTTTTAAACAAAAATATTGCTATCGCGGAAATTCAGAAAGTACCTTCTTTTAGATATCCGACTTTTGTGTGTAAAACTTAGTGGAAAAAACCGCTTGAATTTTTTAAAAAAGTCACTCAAATTTATCTACAGTAAAAAAATTAATATTTTTTTTATTTATCGTTAGTTATCCCTCATATTTTCATTTATTTTAAAATTCTGGCTCATGAAAAAATTCTCCGCAGTGGAAAAACTTTTTAAATACATTTTCTAACATCTCTGAAACTTCACTTTTTCACAGTCCCATATTCAATTGCAAATCGTGGTAGGGAAAAAATAAATTAATAAAAAATAAAAAAAATCCACCTGCGCATTGTTACTGGGCATGCGTAACAGATAGAAATTGAGTCTAAAGTAGAATACGGTCCTTCTAGAAGTCCCCCCACCCTCGTCAACCAAGGAAGACGTTCTCTTCTGATAATGCAGAGAAATCTAGAGGAATTTAGTTTTTCTCTGCGTTTCCCCTGAAGCTTGATAGTATTTAAATTAAAATTATAATAGATTATTGATAAATTTAATATATTGCGTGCAGAATTAAATAAATTAGTAATTAAATTTATATACAGTTGGGGGTTCTACAATTTCGCAGTGCTTATAAACCAGCCGTACTGATAAAGTCCTAAAATTCGTGTGTGAAGACCACATGTCAAATGTCATTCATCTAACTTGCTGCATTTTTCAATTTTTACGGCAGATTGTCTTCCCGTTGACGATTTGGGTCAAAATTTGACACACAACTACGAGTTTGGTGTTTTAAATAAATACCACTTTTATTCCTTTTATCTCCTCCCATTTTTGAATTAGCGTGTTCACACACACACAGAAGGATAAGATTATAGTAGTGGCGTAGCTCAGTGGCGAATCCAGAGAGGTGGCTATCGGGCTGCAGCCCCCCACGAGCTAGAACAGAATTCTTTATTTTATTTAAAATCACTACAGCTGTTTTTTCTTAATCTCCCTTTAAAAAAATGTGAAAACATCTCTTCCTGGTTTTTGACAGGCTCGAAGGTTTTCCCACTTTTGTAGTCATTCCACTCGTATTTGCAGCGTTGACGAGGTCAAAAACATGTTTTTGCAAGTTATTTCATTGCTGTTTTTGTTAAATAATCGAAAGTTTTGTAATGTTCTTTATGACTCTTATTGTCAGGTGAGTAAAGTCTGTAAAGTTAAAGTGTTTTGGTTTACATAGGCCACAAGATCTGACATTCGTCACGACGATACAAAACTTTTTATATCTCACCCCCCCCAGACCCAAATCCTGGATTCGCCACTGGCGTAGCTAAAAGGGGAGCGGAGGATGCGCCACTTCTAAAAGGGCGGGAAAATTAGACATGCAGGAAAATAATTTTATAAAAAAGGAAAGCAGCGGCAATAACTCAATCATTATAAACATAAAAAATTAACGCAATTAATTCGTATTTTCCACTTTTGTCAGGAATTGCCGATATGTGAAGAAAAGACGGGTGTTGGACGCGCGATTTCGCAATCTATCTGCAGAAATCGAAGGCGTTAACGACGAATTTTTTTACTAATAAAACGTTTTTTTCCTGGATTTTATTTTTTGAGGTTTATGTGCCCTATGTAACTTGTACAGGAAGGGCGGCATGTTGTAAGTTCGCCCCTGCTTCAAAAGCTGCAATTACGCCATTGGCTTACTGACATAATTCCAAACCAGTGGGAGTGGCCTCCCCTAAACTTTCTCGTATACTGCTTAAAAATTTGCCATTTCCCCTCCCCTTGCGTGGATAAAAAAAAATCGAACCTACTGTAATCCAGAATGCAACGAATATCAGAAGGTTTTTCATTGCAGATTACAGTGATTGTAAAATATTTAGGTGAAGAATCATATTCAAAGAGATGCCTATGTATTAAAACTTAGCAATATTTAAGCTTTTCACCCTAGCAACCTCCGCTAATGCGAGGGCACGAGCGAGCGAAAAGAAAACAGGTGATAGATAAAACGAATCTATCAGAAACTCCGTCTCAAGGACAAAGTGACGTAATCCTTCCGCTTGCTACCAGAGATGGCTACCGGTACGCATGCGCATGGAGATAAGTTTTGAAACGAATGCTTAACAAGTATGTGATTATACAGACCAACAGACAGTCAACCATTTGATAGATATGGCCCAAAATTTTATACGGACCTACATTCATGATGATAAAACTGTGTACCAAATTTTACCTATATACCTATTGAACTTTTTGAGTTATAGTGTTCACATGACCGCGGACAGACAGATAGACAGACTTCCCGTAGACGGATTTTCTCCAAAATTTGATAGAAACCTACAATTTATGTGTAAAGATCACATACCAAATTTCATCCTGTATCTCTAATAGTTTTCGAGTTATCATATACACAGACATAATTCCAAAATTGTGTTTTTCGGACTCAGGGAGGTCTAAAACGTGGAGATTCGTCAAAATCTCGAGTTCGAATTTTTTTAACGATTACAATACTTTCTCTTTGTATACTTCGTATACGAGAAAGTAAAAAGGGGTTGTTTTTGACGCAGGAAGGTCTAAAATGTGGAGATTCATTAAAATCTGTTACAATCAAACAAGATTCCAATATTTTCTCTTTCTATACAAATGCTTTATGAACGAATATATAGACAGAGCCGGAATACTAAATAGGCAGTGCCTATGGGCCCCGCAACTTTCGGGGACCCCGAGATTATTATTATTTTAAAATTATTTTCAAGGCTTTCATTTGATTTATAAGAGCTGTGTGCTTGGACTTGCTGAAATTAAAATGAGGTATCGTTTACATTTCGGTAAGCTATTGTTTTTTTTCAATGTTTCAAATTCGTTAGCAGATCAATGTATCATAAGTCCACTGTCCTCACAAATTTTGTATTAGAAATTGTGTTTAATAAGTTTTGTAATTTTTGTTAACCATTTTATTTTAAATTTTAATCTTTTATATTCGAGATAATAAAAACAATTTATTTTGAGGATGACGAGCCAAAAAATAGTTTTGTTATCGCTGTTTTTCATAATATTTGTTACTTAAAAACTGTTTTGATAGAGATTAAATTAAAACCAATAAAAATTATCTGGTTTTAGAAGTTGGGATGGGGCCCCGAAATTTACATTGCCTAGGCCACTACAGGGCTTAATCCGGCTCTGAATAGTCGTTTATTCCTTTGAGTTCCGACAGACGTGGGGCTAGTCTTAAAGGACAATGGAGGCAAATTATAAATGCAAATTTGTCACTTTTTAAAACAAATATGACGAGGGGGCGGAAAAATAATATTATATCCGGGGGCCACTTATCCAAGCTACGCCACTGGTCAATAATGTTAGAAAGAAAATAAGAATCGTTCCTTTCATTGATATTGGCGTCATTTTACTTGATTACGGAAGTGAAATAGGAAATATATACTCCACAAACCTTGAAGAAGCGGATATAAACACATAGAAACCAAAACAACATTTTATTTATTTACGCAGCTGAAACAATTTATATAACCTATTTTTCCCCCTACAGAATTAGTTCCTTTATTTAATGCATTTATAAGCTTCTCTTTTTATGTACGCGTGTGCGAAGTACATATAGCCGAATTGTGGTAATCGTCAAAATCTTCAACTTATCCGCGTGTTTGTGAACACGATAACTTTAACAAGTTTAAGAAATAGAGTCGAAATTCGGCATCACCGAAATTGTAGATCTATATATCAAACAATGGAGAAAATCTTTCAAACAGAAGAGGTACTTTTCCGAAATTTAAACTTATTTTTTCTATAAATAACGTGATATTAAAAAAATTAATATCGTGTTTAAGATGCCGTTATCGTGAAATAAAAATTTTGTATATAATTTTCATTTCTTAATTTATTTTCTTGTACGTTGCCACTCACCCAACGAAAACCTTATACACATTTTTAGTAATTTCTTTCATTTGATCTCGCATCGCCTTATGGTGAATTAAATTACTAAAGTTTTTGAGCATCACTGGTAATGTTAAAAATAACTTTAAAAAATATTCGCAAAATCAGAGAAAAAAGCATTTAACCAACCTCTCTCTCATGTTTGAAAAGTTTTTTTTGTAATTTTAAGATGATTTTTTTTCCGGAAAATAATTTCTGAATTTATCGTCGGAACGCATTAAAATTACGAATTAAAATACTTCAGCAATAAACCATTAGCGCGAAAGGTAATTTGTATTCTTTTTATTTATTGATACCATTCGATAATGTATCGATGGATAAAACCTATGGAAAAACACGTGTATTCTGTTTTCGTAATTCGAATTAAAATTGACCTTCACCCGTATCGCCAACAGCGGATACGACGAGTCAATTACGCAGCTGGATAAATGTAACTGCGCGTGTCATCTAAATATGTGCACTGAATGTTGCACTGTATGATACACTACGCATGCGTCAGTTATCTAACATCTTACGCAATGTTGTGATGCTGTGCAACATTTCGAGTAGTAAAAATGCGTAATTGTGAAAAAGAATTTGGAAGCCCTTCTAGGAGGGTGCCATTTTTTTTTGTCTTGACCGAATTCGATTGGCAATAATCCTATAGCATATTTTGTTGGCGAATTTTCTTTCTTTTTACTTTCTCGTATACGAAGCGAAAGTATTGCAATCGTCAAAAAATTCGAACTCGAGATTTTGACTTTTCTCCACGTTTTAGACCTCCCTGAGTCCAAGAACGTAATTTTGAATCATGTCTGTGTGTGTGTCTATCTGTGAACACGATAACTCGAAAACTATTAGAGCTAAGGGGATGAAATTTGGTATGTGATCTTGACACATAATTTGTAGGTGTCTATCAAATGTTGGTCAAAATCTGTTTACGGGAAGTATGTCTGTCCTTTTTATAGGCTAACTTTCATTATAACAACCCTGAAAGTTGTTAAAATAATGAAGATCAACATCCCATTCTTCACTTTTTTACTTTCTCGTATACAAAGAAAAAGTATTGCAATCGTCAAAAGACTCGAACTCGGGATTTTGACGAATTTCCACATTTTAGACCTCCCTGAGTCCGAAAAACACAATTTTAAAATTATGTCTGTCTGTGAACACGATAACTCGAAAACTATTAGGGCTACGGGGATGAAATTTGGTAAGTGATCTTGACACATAATTTGTAAGTGTCTATCAAATGTTGGACAAAATCCGTTTACGGGAAGTCTGTCTGTCCGCGTTCACGTGAACACTATAATTCAAAAACTTGAATAGGCTAGATGGATAAAATTTGGTGCACAGTTTTATCATCAGGAATTTTGGTTCCGTATCAAATTTTGGCCTAATCCGTCAAAGGGGTGAGTGTCTGTCTGTATAATCGCATACTTCTAAACATTATAACTCGTAAACCCTACGGCTTTGATAAATAGAAATTGGTATGAGGCCTGCTAACATTAATTGTAGATCCGTGCCCAATTTTCGTTACAATCGGCCGAAAAAAGTTGTTCAAATCGCCTATTTGTCTTTTCTGATCACACAAGGACGCGAGGTCGTTATTGCGCGATTCACTTGCCCTAATCCTTTCCGCTTCTACACACGCCTTTCGCCTCCAAGCTTCCGATTCCCTAGCTTTTTTTCTCCACTGCATTAGGGACGCTTGTTCGTTTTAATGCCTTTTAGCTTATCTTTTCTCCACATGTGTTAGGAGTATACGAGAAAGTTTAGGAGAGACTACTCCCGCTGGTTTGATTACGGACTGAAAAGAACTTTGGAATGAATAGGGGATTGTAGTAGCTGAATATCCCCAAAACCCTTTATCAAATGCGTAATTGTTCGACTTTTTGCTGTTTTAATGCGAAAGGAAATAAAGATCGTTGTAGGAAAATGTTTTGCAAGCTTCTATTTAAATATCCTGAGTTATTAAAAAAATAATGTTGGAAATTCGAAGGAAAGTTTTTAAGACTTCATTATACTGTGCTCTTTTACTTTTAAGGTTTCTTTTTTTCCATCTGACTGATGTAATAATAAATCTATAAAAATTGAATGTAATCTAAAAAATATTTAAGAAAAATAACCGAAATATTCTATAATTCAAAATTATTAATATAATTTAGAATTTAATTAATTTTAATTAATTAATTAATTTTATTCTAATATTATTAACGTACTCCATGATTTTAATATAAACAGTAAACGGTATTAAATAAATTAGACAAAGTTTAATAATGAAAGCAAACTAAAAAATCATATTTGAAATACTAATGTAAAGGAATACTAATACAATGATAATTTGACTCAGAATGAGTTAAAATATATATATATATATATAAAATGTGAAAAAAAACAGTAGAAGAATTGTTCTTAAGGTTGCGATCAGCGATTGAAACTTACGCAATGGATTCCAAATTTGAATTGGCATTGCGCAATTGATTCACTTGAGTATGAACTGACTCTATTACCACTTTTTATACTGAACTCCAAACATAAATCTGTATTATAAATTTGTATTTCTTTATACTGGATGTTAAAATAATAAACAAATTTTCTTAAACAGAGCTGAATTCTTAATTATAAATAATATCGAGTTGGAAAATGGATTTTTTTTTATTTCGATTTGAAACAACGGACAAAAAAAAAAAAAAAAAAATTCAGAAAATTGAGAAAATTTTAAGCATGCAGTGAAAAAACAAATCTTATTTTCCATACTTCCCGTAATGGATGTTCTGGAAATACAAATTTTGAAGCAATTTTTTTTGTATTTGCATCATGCTTATGTTTATATATGTTCTAAAATGTCTCATGAAAATACTCTTAGCGTTTTTTATTATGATTGAACTAATAAAATTAAAAGTAAAGAAAGTCTGAAGATGTTTTATTTTGCCAGAAGAAAAAGCTTATTTATGAAAAACACGGAAAACACATTTCGATAAAAGAATAGGAAGATTCGAAGTATTAAACGCAGACAGAATTGCGAAGTTCACTTTATTATCTTTTATTTTATAAGAGAATAAAGTCTACAGTTATCAAAAGAAATGATTTACTTTGAAAAGTTTGTAAAAGTTGAGAGAACGCGTAATAATATTGCATGCAAAGAAAATAACATTTTATAAACTAAAGGAATGAGGATTTAATAGGATTATAGTTTCTGGAAATAAAGTGAAGTTTTGAAAGATTTTGTAGTTCAGTTTTATAAAGAATAAAATTGTGCAAGGGAATTTTGCAGTATATTTAATCCAGAAAAAAGGAAAGCTATTCTTTCAAATTTGGAATCTCGAGTAAAATTAAAGTTCACCCTCTAACTTTCTTGGATGCCCAAAATCACTATAAAATTTTAAATGAATGGCATTCTAAAATTTTGTTTACTCCCTTGTGATAGTCTGTGTTAAAAGTTTTAATTAACTTTATAAAAAGCAGATACGCGAGTAGCAAAATTATTTTGATAAATATATTTCTTGACAAATAAAAAATACGTTATTTTTTATTTAAAAATATGGTTATAAGGTTGACTAAAAGGACGAAAAGTTCCGAAATTCTTTTCTCAGTAATAATTTAACAAAACTTTGGAACTGCATTTTGTATGTTTTTATATATAACAATATATTAAAGATGACAAAACTCTTTCTTTTTTGCAGCGATGCTGTTTAGTTCCAAAAAGTTCTTCAAAATCTAATCAAATTTTGTTAGGCGGGTAATAGAAGGATCTATTGTATTAGATGCTGGCTAGCGGAATATATTTTTTATTTTCTCTTATACGAAGTATACAAAGAGAAAGGATAGTAATCGTCAAAAATTCGAACTCGCGATTTTGATGAATCTCCATATTTTAGACCTCCCTGAATCCGATCAACACAATTTTGGAATTATGTCTGTCTGTCTGTGAACATGATAACCCGAAAACTATTAGAGGTAGAGAGATGAAATTTGGTGTGTGATCTTAACACATAATTTTTAGGTTTTTATCAAATTTTGGACAAAATCCGTCCGCGGGAAGTCTGTATGTAAGTCTGTCCGTGTTCATGCCAATACGATAACTCAAAAACTTAGAACGCTAGATAGATAAAATTTGGTACACATTTTTATCATCAAGAATGCAGATCCGTAGTAAATTTTGGGCCAAATCCGTCAAAGGGTTGACTGTCTGTTGATCTGTATAATCGCATACTATTGATAGCAATAACTTCTTAACAAAATTAATTAGATAAATGAAATATTGTATGTCGCCTTCTAACCTTAATTGTAAATTTGTCTCCAATTTTCGTTTAAATCAGTTTGAAAAAATTCGACGGGAGGCTGTCTCTGCAAAACTGCCGCTGGGATTGAGGGACGTAGACTTATTTAACTTACTCAACTGTGACTTTCTGTGACTAAAGTGGCTCTATGTGGCTCTTAACTCTATATTCTGTAGTGACTATTAGTCTAGTGTGATTATGTGACTCTATCTATGTAAAATTCTTCGTGATTTTCACCAACTTTGCAAATCGACTGTAACTAAACCGTAATTACAAATTCTAAACTTATTTTTGCAATCTGTACTGTCTACATTTCTCTGTTAAATGAAGCTAAAACCAACTCTCTATGTTATTTGGTTGCGGAGCTATAAGCGTTTAACTTTAGCACAACGTAATTTAACAATTCTCGAGTAATATTTCGCGTGAAACGATGACTGAATTGTCTTAGTCTGCGTGCACGCGCATCGGTAACTGTGACTTCATCAAAATTTTAAGTGATTTTTACCAACTTTGGAGCTCGAATGAGACTAAACAGTAATACCAAATTCTTCAACGATCTTTTGCTTTCTATGCCTTAAAAAAAACGTTACCTTTTATGAAGACATTGGCACATGGTTGTATGTCATTTACAAAAATGCAATGGTTTTATGTTGAAACTATGTATTCTTCAGTCGTATTATCTTATTTTCAGGATATTCTTCAATCGAATTATTCTGCCAAATAACATCCAAAAACATTTCCACTGCCGTCAGAAACACCTCAACAGAAAGAATGAAAGGCGAGATTAACTTGTAAATTTTAACTTTTAGATTAATCTTTTTTCAGATTATTCTTCCATCGATTAATCAGGCAGCGGTTATCTGTTGGTAAGGTCTCGGCATCGGGACCGGAGGGTTTCAGGTTCGAAACCCGATTTCACTGACGATCCGCCGTGTATGCGATCCTGTTGCATGCTAAAACATATGTAGAATGTCAAACGTCCTCCCTCTTATGTGGTGCGGAAATTTGGAGAGGGAATCAGTTTGTGCTCAGGTGTCGTCTACGTCATCTGACCACAGTTCAAAATTCCGATGTCTGCCCCAAAATAACCCCCGTGTTGCTTCAAAACGGGACGTTAGTACAACTAAGCCAAACTCGATCGAATAATTGTCTTTTACTAGGACCGAGTCAGTCGATAGCTCCTTAATATTGTCCTCACATCTTTTCTAATCCGTTCTAATTTTCTAATAGCAGGCCAAATGACAACACATTGTAAAACAAAATAATGATAAAGCACATTATGATCGAGCAACAGACTTTTATTTTGAATCTCTAATATTATCGATACGGTTTTCCAAAATGCATTACTAAAAGGATTTTTGGTTTATTCACTCATTTTTGGAATCTGAAGAATAATAAGTTCGTTATTTTTGGGGAGAAATGTGGATTAAAAGTTTGGACCTTAAGCGATTAATTTAGAAAACAATGAACTGTCGATGAATGAGATTCTATTAAAAGGGTGAGACAGGTGTCAGTATTGCCTATAGGCAATTTTAGAGTAACTTCTGTGATGCATTCACTTACAGTGAGTTTAATTCTTTTATGCGATTTATGCACTAACTCATTCTTTATTTTCTCTTTTTGAAACGTGGAAAATGAATTCAAAAGTTACTTTTATGATCCCCCAGGCATATCCTTAAAACTTACTCTTGCAGCTTTAAATTGACGCGAAATGAAGGATATTAATATTGAAGGATTCTGAGTTAAAGCTAGGAATGGCGTCTATTGTAAAAATATCCGGTTTTCTGTTATTCAGATTTTCTTCACCCAAGGTTTAACCTGGAGGTTATAACCGCTCAAAATAACCGGTTTTCGGGGAATTTTTATAGAAAAACAAACGCCGTTTGTAGACAAAACTTTTTATTAATATTGTTTTCACAGGAAATCAATCGATTGGCCAATATTTATCTGTTCATAAAGACTCTTTCAGTAATCCGCCAACCAACAGACGCCTCGAGGAAGCTGTTGTCGTTGATTGGTCTAAGGTGATGAAATTCAAAGCTTCATAACTTGATAAATTTTAGTTTAAGCGAACCTAAAATCGAGGATATCTTCCGATCCGTTTTTTATACACGGTTATTGGAATTTAAAAAATAACCGGTCATAACCGGGACAAAAAATAACCAAAACAAAAATAAAACCAGTTTTCGGTTAAAACCGGTACGTTTTTATCATCCCTAGTTAAAGCGAATCAAGTCCATGCTTTGCTCATTTTGCAGTAACACTGCCATCATAGTGTAGAAATGCTATATTTTCTGTGCAATATTTATTCAAGTCCGCAGTTGCACTTGTGTCCACCAGGCAGAAAGGACAATTACTGTTATTTTAAATGCAGACAATCAACTCTCGGAAATGAATTAGCTTAATTATATTAATTCCGTTTTGAAACAATGCGAATATCTGAACGTGCAACAGACCAACAAACATGGACGATCTTCGGGGAAATCCGGTTTCGAACTTGGAACCCTCAGACCCCGAGGCATTAGCACTAGACCACCGTTGCCTCTTCTCAGAAATGAATCTCATTTACTTGGTTCACTTTAAACTGGGTGGTTTCAACATGGAAGGTTCATTCTGAATCCTTCATGTCAGCGGTTCCCAAACTATGGACCTTGGTTCACTTTAACTCTGAATCCTTCATGTCAGCGGTTCCCAACATACGGACCTTGGTTTACTTTAACTCTGAATCCTTCATGTCAGCGGTTCCCAACCTGCGGACCTTGGTTCACTTTAACTCTGAATCCTCCATGTCAGCGGTTCCCAACCTATGGATGTGGGCCGTGGATAGCTTATTGGTGGGTCACGAAATGTTATTCATGAGTTAAAGTCAGGGGTAAAGAAAGTGAAAATAATATGAAATGAAGAAGATCCGCCAATTCAACTATCATGCGACCAGACTCCAAAATCCTTTTCTATAAACAATATCATTTGTATCGTTTTGGAAAAATGTTTGGCAACAGTATCCTGCAATTGCCCAACTTGTACTGAGATATTTGACGGGGTTCTCGATCACTTATCTGCGTGAACGGGCTTTTACAACTTTAGTTTTTTGAAACATAAGTATAGAAACAAACTGATTGTAGAAAGTGACTTGAGGCTGAAACTGTCAAGTTTTAATCCAGATATTGACTCTCACGTGGGGGACAAACAATGTCAAACATCCCTTTGAGTTTTTTTATTCTGAATCTTAAACCGCTTCCTTTTGAGGTTTCTTACATTATGAAAACTAATTAATAATAATAATTTTTTGCTTTGTAAACAATAGGGGAGACCGGGACAAGTTTACACAAGGCTTATATTTCACATACCATTGGTCGGGGGGCACTCGTTTCCGAAGAAGTGTCTCGTGGTCCATTAATACTTACGCAAGTTTGGAGTCACTCTTAAAAGTGCATCGTGAAGTGGATAACTTTTTCCCATTTTTTACCATTTTAGTAAATTTTTACCCTTACTTATTGGCTTTAATGGAGCTCGAACTATTTGAATATTATGACTTATTATGGATTATACTGTTTGTTTGTTGTTTTATGGTTATTTTAAGCTATTTAGTTGATTATTTTTATTATGAATAAAGCTTATATGCTGAGTTGTAACAAAAAAAAATGGCGATGGGGCAAGTTTACACACAATGCATGGGGCAGATTTACACACTGTGTAAACTTCCCCATCGCTATTTTTTTGTTAAAACTGGCACAAGTGGCACTTGCATTACAAAGCCATTCCCAACACATGAAGATGTGAGGCCATTTCAAAAAGCAGGGCCAAGGAAAAGAAGTAACAGAGGTAGGGAAAAAAAGCAAACATCAATTCCTACAGATACAACTGTAAAAAATGCTTTACAAATATAGAAGGATAAATCAATAAAGAGGAAATTAGCATCAGCCCATCATACTATGTCTCAGTCAGTGAGCTCCACTAGAACACGTTATAATAATGAGAAAAACAGTGTGGATAAAAAATTTAAAAATAAGGAAAGCCTTGTTCTGAAAGAAAATTTTGGAAATTGTGAGCGTAAATAGAAACAAAAAACCAAGAAAACATTTGATTCTGATGACGATGAAAATTGTCTGTGTATTTACTGTTTAAATCCAAACGAAGAATTAAGATCTGGAGAACAGTGGATACAATGCACCGAATGTTAGAGGTGGGCTCATGAGGACTGTATTACCAATGGCAATTCAAAATATTTCGTCTATATAAATTGTGAGAGTGATTTTGAAAACTATTAAGATTCACCATAGTTATTTATAGTCCATTACGTACTTTTTGAAATAAGCTAGGTTTCTTTGTATTTAATTTGCTGTATTTTAATCACGATAAGTCTTCTATTTAATCATTTTTCTTGGTGTGTAAACGTGCCCCGGTCATAGGGCAAGTTTACACAGGTGACATCATGATAAAGAAAATGGTATAATTACAAAAATATAATAATTTAAAGTATTTAAAAATATACACTACATACCTTAAAGTCTAACTAATTAATTGGTAATGAAAATGAAAGCAATACTTTAAAGTCTTAAAACAGAAAAATAAAAGTTTAAAAAGTTGTAAACCTGCCACGGTCTCCCCTATAATTTTAATCCCTTTACAGTAAGCTTTTCTAATTATTGATATATCCGTGGATTTAATATATATATATTGATATAAACCAAAATATAACATGTTATATATGAACATACAAAAACAAAGTAAACAAGACATATCAAAATGCAATTCATAAACTAAAAATTCATTAATTAAACAAAATAACCAAATCTAAAGTAAAATCTAAAAAAAAAAAATTGAAAATACTATAGATACTAAGAGCAAAAGGTAAGTTTAAACATTTAGATGTTAACATGCAAATGAACTCTGTTGCTATCAAAACTATTGTAAAAAAGGCAATCCAAGTATATGGAGTTTTCAACAATTAAATTAGTTGCTTGCCTGTGGACAAGCTTAGCCAGGTTAAATCAATTTTCAGTTTTGCTGTACAAACCATCCTGTTACTAAAGTTGTTGAAAAAACAGACATAACACCACAGCATACCCCGAAGTCGGCGCCTAAACGGCACCCTGTCGGTTGGATGAGTATGTGTGAAACTTTATTGAAAAGCAAAAGCAAGAGCAAAAAAAAAAAAAAAAAATCAACATTAGGATATAAATACACTTGAAAGGGAACATAATTATACATCAACAAAGAAGAATAAAATAAAAACACATTGTGAATTACAATCCGAGTATAATATAAAATTTACAAGGGGAGTTATCAAATTTGAGTGCAGTGAAAGGGCTGAATGTTTCATTTAGTTACATTTTTTCATGCAGTTGCAGCTCCATGATTCAGAGCTGATAGTGGTGTTCGATGCGACGAAAAAGAAGAATTGAAAAACGTATTACATCGGTTACAATAATGAAAATTGTCGCAACCATCCTAAAAATCGTGGGACTGTTTTTTTGTTCTGTCTTGTTATTTATACTGAGGGATCTCTGGAATTGTTACTCAAGGGTTGGCAGTGATGTGAAGGGTGAATTTTTCGAATGAATTACGGAAGAAATGGTGGTGGCTGGTTGCTGTTTTTGAGCTAGTGTGCTCTGCTGCTCAACTGGGAATTCTTCGAACCTCTGGTTCTAGGAAAGTATCTATTTCTAGGCAGGAGTATGTGACGGTGTTGTATTTTGACTTTTAATTAGGTCTTCGTTAGTCGCCAGGAATGTGATTAAATTATCTATATTTCGTCTTGAGAGTTTTCTGGATAGGGTGCTCTTCCACCAATGGACTATGAATTGTGGGCTTGGTTCCTTGTGGTGATAAGATAAAGTAAGTGGGCATCTCGTTGCATAGTGAAGGGGATTTCCTATTTCCCCACATCCGCAGTAGTCTGTAGAGTGGAGACCGAATCTCTTGAGGTAGCTGGGGAAGGGCCCATGGCCAGTGGCGAATTGGATGCATTTTCTGGACCAATGCAGCTGTTTGTTAGATATTTTCGGTATAATGCTGTAAACCGATCTGCCAGTCTCACCATTATCCCACTCAGCTTGCCAACGCGAGAGTTGAAAAAAAACAGACAGGGTAATTTACCCCAAAATAAATAAATATATATATGTATATAATATGCGTTTGTATTTTTTTGCTTGTATAATTAGTTATTGGGCCACAAAATATTTTATACACAATAGGTAGTCCGCACAACTAAAAAGTCTGGGAACCACTGCTCTACATATTTATAAATTATCATAATCGCTGTCAGTAGGACGATTTTTTATGTAGCTTCAAATGACATTATCTTAAAAATATTATTGCTCATATTGTGAGCAGTCGATGAGTTTAATGATGAACATTATTCTTTCATGAATAGGAAGAGACGCAATGTAACTAACAGTTTTATTCATGACCAATTAAGGTCGAGAACTGTAAATGAGGAAGTAGTTAAGGGAAAGATTATAAACAAAACCGTTCACACACACAAGGAAGGTTATTCCTCTTGTAATCAAATATGCAGACAGTTATTATCTAATTTAGCATAAATTAATAATTTATTCCGCTTAACCCATTATCTGACAAAACTCTATTATTTCACTTTTTCAAAATAATTATCTTAATATGATAACATGAATGAAATATGAAAGAAAACTCTGTTTCTGAATTTTTTTAATTAAAACTAATTCATTAACTTTTAATTAGAATTAATTATCTTTTTCATTAGAAAAATGATTTTTATAGGATTTGTTCCATTCATGGCATTCAGCTCAACAATCAGATGCAACAATCAAAGTTAAAAATTGCACTGTTTAGGTGAAAATAATTAAAAAACAAGCGTCCCCAAAATGAAACAATGGCAGACAATGGGTTAACTATTATTTGGATGTACCTGTAACAAAATATTTGAAGCTATTTAATTTATAAGGCAATTAAAAAAGTAAAGAATTTCACTTTATTAACAAAAAATATAAGAAATTTATTTTATTATTCAAAAATACAACAGATAGGAAAAATTTGTGATAATTATGCGTATGGGATGTTTTTATTTAAAGACAAACATCACACGTCGTAAGAAAATAATTTTTGTCACTCCATGAGTGTGAGATGTAAACATATTAAAAACATATACGTGCCAAAATAGTAAGGGTGAATGTTCTGTAAGTTACTTTAAATACTCTAGAAGTATATGCTTTACAGTTTGGGTTGGTTTAGTTATATTAACTTCCCTTTTTCAAGCCACAAGAGGGCTATTTTGGGACGCACCTCGTAATTTTGGACCACGGTCGGATGACGAGGACGGCAATTCCTTCTCCATACATCCGCACTGCGCCAACGGGAGGACGTTTGACCCCTACGTATGATTTAATATGCAACAGGAACAATATATTGCGGATCTTCAGTGGAATCGGGTTTCGAGCCTGGAACCCTGAGGCTCCGAAGCCGAGACCCTACCACTAGGCCACCGCTTCCTGCTTTACAGTTTTATCGGCGATTTTCTTTCATTGGTATAAAGGAACTTGTCTAATTCGAACATTTTTCAACACGAATTCGTGTGCAGTTCGAATTATTTTTCTCTGGTCTCTTGAATCTCCTTTAAATATAATGTTAAAACATCGACTGTTATTTATTTTGATTAATTCGAAGTCAAAATTAAAAATTGCAAAAACTGTTTTTATTTCTGAATTTTTTTAGTTAATTAAGCACGACAGTGCCTTATATATATATATATATGTCCTCATTGATTGTAAATTAATAATTTTTTAAGGCATTTAATTCTCTCGAAGACAATACACAATGTTTTAAATCAAAAAAGGAGTGAAAAATGTTTCACTTAACAAAAACTTTGTACACAGTAGATCTGAATTGTACTGTTTACTTTGAAGTTTTAATGTACAATTCAAAAGTGTTGCATATTGTTTGTTGATTAACCTGTTAACGTCCAGCGTCCTGTTTATAGGAGAGTTACATTTCGCTTCCGTAGCTTAACTCTCTGACAGGCTTACCCCGCGATTCTCGCGGGTTGGAAGTAAATCAATTTTCTGCTGCATCCTACTATTTTCGCAAGCTATTTTGTTTACTTAGAACAATTCAGCGTGGAATCGCATTATGCTAATAAAGACTTGCATATAAATCAAATACGCTTTGTTCAACTGTATTTGAACATGTTTGCAAACGTTGCATCTAACTAGCGATTTAAAACAATTCAGCAGTCAGAGGGCTAACCTTCTGACTGCTTATCCCGCGATGTAGGAAGTAAGTCTATTTTCTGCAGCATCCTGCGATTTTCGCAAGCTATTTTGTTTACTTAGAAGTATTAACCTCTTAACTTAACAGCCCGAGAATACTCGTGCATCGAATTATCGAAATTTTAGTCTTATAAACTAAAATTGAATCATTAATTAGCTTTATAATTTGACACAAAAAATATGTAGGACCCATAAACACCTTAAGTATCCTGTGCCTTCTTAGATGAATGAAAACGACAGCCCCTTTCCAAAACAGGAGGGGTCATCTTATTAGATAGCAAAGAAAACTATTCAGTTAAGTGATTAAAGCATTGAATCATATTATACTAATAAAGTTTTGCATTTAAATAACAATTCGCTTGGTTAAAACGTATTTGAACATGTTTGCAAATGTTGCATCTAATTAATAATTTGAAAAAAAATCGGCAGTCAGAGGACTAACTTTCTGACTGCTTAACCCGCGATGGAGGAAGTAAGTCTATTTTCCTGCGATTTTCGCAAGCTATTGTGTTTACTTAGAACTATTACAACGTTGAATCGCATTATGCTAATAAAGCATTGCACATAAATCAAATACGTTTCGTTCAACCGTATTTGAACATGTGTGCAAACCTTGCATCTAATTAGCGATTTAAAAGATTCGGAAGTCAGAAGGTTAATCGAATACAATCCATTGTTCCGTTTTTTGCTTCGTTTGTGAAGCCAACAGGCGTTACCAAACATATAAACAGTCTTCAACAGGCATATATGCTGCTTAGCCAGATTTTGAAATCAAAATGTTGTCATTTTGAAGAATTTTTAAAATTTTTTTCTTTGATTTATTTTTGATGGAATGTAAGGAATTGGAAAGTGATTTTTATGTTTGGATATTTTACTGCATTTTAAAAAATCTTTAAAGTTTATGCAAAAAAAGAATTAAAATGATTTTCCACCTATTTTTTAAAACTTTTTCTAAAAGATATTAAAAAAAGACACCCAGTTCCAAACTTTTCCAGAATTTAATTTTATTTCACAGTTAAGTTAATTTAATAGAAATTAATTGAAATCCATGCTTTAAATCTTTCAAGTTCACTACATGTTTCATGTTGAAAATTACTAAATTTATTTCAAAAATGAGTATTAAGCTGTTCATAAATATGTAAAAGAGAAAAAATTGGCATTTTTTAAATTTAAGAAATATGCGGTTTCACAGCGAAACCAATGAACGGTAACGGCCTATTTTTCCTCCGAATAAGTTATCATCGAAATGCAATTTCAATTATGTATTTAATTTGTACGTATACGTGAGTTTTCAGAATATTCAGCCATCATAAAATTCAATATTACTTTCGAAGATTCAGTTTTAAAAAATATCAATTTGAGCAAGAATCCTCATCATTTGGTTTCTCTTAGAGATCGAAAGCAATTTAACTCTTGCAATGCCGATATCTTTGTGAATACTAACGGTATTGAAATGGAATTTTTATATAAGTTACCCTATACATCTGGCTTTTAAATTATGAAAGAAAAATTAGCTAAATTTCGCACATGCGCAGTAAAAAAATACCCAGTGTGTGATTTCACTCCGAAACCAATGAAAGCGAAATGGTTAAATCAACGTGATCATTAATGTCTTAAAATTATTTTCTTATCGGAATTATTATTTTAAAAACCATTAAACACTTTCAGGAACATCATTTCATTTATTAAAATATTGTTTCATTGTTTAAAATTATCTACTGTTTATTTATTAATTCCGTATTTCTCATTAAAATATTTAAATATTAAAAATGAATTTTTCTCTCATTTTTAGATTTAAAATGTGTTCATTTTCTCTTGCCGTAATAATTTTTAGTCCCAGCATATCTTAATTCGAAATTTTTGATTAATTGAATTATTTAGTGGTCATGAAATTCGAATCAGCCTCGTTTTACAGTATAATAAAGAATAACGAGATTGATTAAAGCTTGTGAAAACATTGTAAATGATGTTTTAATAAACAATTTTTATATTTCTTTTTTGGAAGATCTGATTCTTTATCAATACTTGATTTATTTTTTGTAGCAATAACTAGTCGGATTGCTTAAAAAATTGTAAATTTTAATGAAAAAGTAATTATAAATAATTAATGAAAATGAGAAACTGTACAATATAATGCACTGCAGTGAAACTGAATATCACCATAATGGTTCCCATAATTATTAAAAGATAAAAAGTTGAAGATGTTTTCTCAAGGTAACATAAACTTAGAGATTATAGCCATTGTTTATAATTAAAAATTTTCACTGTATAAAATGAAGAAAAATAAAAATAAATAAAATAATAAAAAAATGAAAAAATAGAAACGTAATAGTTTAAATTTCCAGAAAAAGATTTTTTAATGAATAGAAGACTTGTTTGTGGCAATAATAATTTCAATAGAAAGTTAAATAATTAATGAAAAATTCCTGTGAAAATTGTTAACAAGGAATCAAACTTTGATTCGAAGTCTCATAGATTCAAATACATATAATTCTAAAATTATTCAAATAATGGACAAATCTAAGAAACAAACTAGAAATAAAGAGAACACTGAACAAAAATACCTGATGAGATTTTTCTAACTCCCGAGTTCAGGTCAGGAAAAACTGAACTGCACTAACCTTGGCAATGTAATTTACCGAATGTGACTTTCTGTACCGACAAATAACTTGTATTACGTATTGATTTAGGGTGTGTTTCCTTTTAGTCTAAATAATACCCAGCAAAAGAAAGTCTCATTTGCATGGTAAAAAAAAAATACTTCCTTCTCTCTTTTGGAGTCTAAGTTATTATTATCTCGGACTGCGTAGATGTACTGGGGATACAAGGACATGGTATAGAAGCAAACATTACAAGGAAAACGAAGATTGATTGAGAGATCTTGTGACCTTGCTTCCAAAATATTAATTAATTTCCAAACGAATTCTCATGTTCTCAAGATGTTTTCTTCATTTGGAAAGTTAGAGCCGTTGGATATATTATACAGTAACGGGTTTATATGTATTTTGAAAGTTCGACGTCTTAATTTTCTTTTGTAACTTATTAATTAAGTTTTTGTAATGGTTTATTTTTGGGGAATATATAATTGCACTTCAGGTTAAATAGTATACACTGTAATTCGAATACTGTGCATTTGATACTTTATACTATAAGTACATGAAACATTAATTCGAAAATTCCTCATCTTTTATGAGTTGAGTTCTAAAAAAAGTACTTGAAAAAGTTCCGTTTTTCATGATTTACAACTTTTTAAATAACTTAAATAAATTCATTCGACAGGTCATTAATTTTATCAGATAATCACGTGAATAGGGTAAAAATAGTTATGCTCCGTTTGAAAGACGCAAAAAGAGATTTTATGTGCAACTAAACACGTAAAGTGGACAGTATCCGTTTTTCAGTGGAAAATACTTTCTACAAGTGATACTACTATTCTCCATTTTGTATCATATTTCCTCTATATTAATTTTTTTCATATTGAATAGTTTAATTATAGCGGAATAGATTCTTTTTCGGGCAATATATTTGTTATAAATGCAGATTGTTTTATCAAAATGAGTATTTTCCAAATTAAAGTGCAAATAACTACCACCCTTTGTTTTTCCGTTAGTAGAGGTTTGGTTAGTTGTTCGGAGGCAAATTTTCTAGGCTTTTAATTGATTAAACATTTAAATATAGTTTTCAAAATTCAGTAATTATAGGGTGAAGGTTTTTTAACGAATGAAATGTTAATCATTTTAAAATTATAAAATCAATGGAGATATTCATCAATTACTTTAGTCACATGTATTTTTTAATGGCTATACTATAAGTTAACGTTTTTGTTAAAATATAAATTATGAGTTAGTTTAAGTTAAATTCTGCATTGATTTTGCAAATACTTCTTATGAAAATAATGACTGGTTAGTTAAACACTAGTTAGTTGAATTGGTGACGCAATCGTATTTAAGAAAACATTGCCAGAAGGACTAAGCAAATTTTGTTCCCTTTTGTTGAATAAACAAAAATTTGAATAATTGCTTTAGGTCATTTTTTTTTCCAGTAAATCTTGTTGTTTTCTTATTGGAGATAACATTGTATATTGAAACTCTGTAATAACATTATTTTTTTGAGAATTTAACTGTACTAATTTCGTTTTCCAAAATTATCTTACATTCTTTATGAAAAATGTGTTCCCAATATTAATTTTTCTATTGAAGTTATGATTTAAAATTGGGCTTCATGTAGTTTTACACGACTAAGGTTTCAAAGCTTTTTTAAATTAAATTGTGTGACAGACAGATTCTTTTACCTGATTGAAATAAGGTAACTTTAGGAAACGACTTTACAACATTTATATTCACAAAAATACAAGTTACAACGAATATTATGAACAAAATACTGTTTTTCAAAAACCCGAGAGTTTATTCCCACAAACGTTCATTTTGTTTGTATTTCTCGAAAAAAAACATTCTAAATGAGTTGAAAGTTGCGTTTCCGACTTCTTCATGCAGGACGAGAGTTCACGCGACAAACTGGATTTGCCAATTCGAATAAATTACTCTATTCGAATCTGCTACTATCTATTCAAATAAATTACTCAATATCTACTCTCATTATCTATTCGAATAAATTACTCAATATCTACTCTCATTATCTATTCGAATAAATTACTCAATATCTACTATTATCTATTCGAATAAATTACTCAATAATACTCAATAATTACAATACCCAGTTCAGATGAAAAAGAAATTAAATTTTGAGCTTCTTAAAAACTGTTCAGAGAACTTGAATGATAGCAAATCGAAATCTTTTCCTATTTGCAATGAGCCGAATAAGTAACTTATCGAATTAATTCATTTCCATTTCTTTTCTGTAATTTTGATATTGTGATACATAAATATTTTCCATATTTATGTCTTTAAACCGCTGAAACATTAGAATTTCTTGTGGAAAATGTTTAAAGATTTCGACACGTCCTCCAAAATTTTGGCAGAGTTTGAATTTGTTTAGGGAAAATGTTTGTAAGATTTTTTTCAGTTAAAAATTTCTTGCTTCCAGTTTTAAAATCAAAGAAATCTTTTGTAAAATTAGAAAGCATAAATTAAAATTTTGTCATGAATAATAACTGAGAGTAAACAAATAAAATTTCCGTGAAAAATTTACATTCGCAACATCTTAGCCTCAGGTGAATTGTTCTCATCTAAATAAACAAATATATGTTGACATCCTTGGTCTGCACAGATGAAGTATATGTAGTTGCTAAATTATGCGGAAAAAATGAAGTACTGAGCGTTCTTTTTATGTTCTGAAAGTCACAAATATTTTATTAAGGAAAAATCATTAATATCCTAGAACAAAAGTTTCTTTTAATAATTTATTTTGAAATTTCCTTCAAGAGCAACGTCTTCAAAATTTGTTATGTTTAGATAATTTTGTTATGAACACTGAAATTGTTAATAAATCTAGTCAAGGTATTCACAGAAAAACTTCAGTACTCGATTATCCCTTTTCTGTTAAATTATTTCGAAATACATTTAAAAAACTTTAACTTAGGAAGAATATAGCGTGAAAAAAAATATTAAAGATTTTTTAAAAAATAAAGGGTGTTAGCGGTTACAATCAACTGCCTTCTCCTTTCTATGGTAGGTGGCGCTACTGGAGCCATCTTTTTCCCATGATGCCTCTCTGTCATTCGAGTCTGTGTGCTTGTATCGTGATATTGTACTCTGTCTTGTCTTGTGTCTTGTAGCTTTAATGTTCTGTACTGTGAAACGTAGCCTAATAAAAAATGTTTCCTAAAATTGAATGGATTCTTCAGCAGCACTACACACAAACTTGAGTATCGTCCCTCTATAAGGGTTTTTATTTTATTACTTAAAGCAACGGGTTTCGAACCTGGTACCCTCCAGTTCAGAAGCCGAAACCTTACTCCATTAGCACAAGATGCTCTACAAAATTCATATCATATTTTTACGATGTTATGTAGCATTCAGAATATCGTAGTAACATCGTGGAGATATCGTAAAATATCTTGCGTTAACAGGGTGCCCCCAGGCCAGAGCTGGCTTAGCAGCGCTTATCTTGCGGGTGAATGAAATTTAAAAAAATAATGAGATAAAGGTGTAGAGTTTTCTTCTTTTCACGAGTCTTTGGTTCTTTCCAACTCTCCGTGGGGTTACCTATTCTCGCCTTTCTTCAATAACAATAAATATCTTTATAACACATGGATCGATACAATAAAATTGGGTAGTAAGACTAACTTCAAGGTGATTTCTGGATAGGCAGATTTGTTAAATTATATAGGGAATTAGGTGCATTCCTAGTGAGGAAGACGTCCAGCATTGCATCAGTCTGAACGCCGAGGGATACATTTTACTGGTATAGCATCTGTACCACAAGTAGGAGAAATGTTAATGCTTTTCCGTTACTTCAACCTCAATCGCCGCCAAGCTGAAATTTTATGGTTATTCCGTTTTGGTACCAGCTTTCATCATGCAGATCGCTACATTCTAGCGACCTTAGTGATGAATGTTGTGACAAAACAGAATCGTGCCAACATTTGAGCTAAGCGACGATTGTGGCTCCGTTGAGTTCCCACTAAGATCGCTAGAAATTGCCACAAATCTCTAAATTCTGGAAACAGATCGCCAAATCTTAGTGATCATTCACTAGAATTTGACGTGTTTTGTCTGGATTCCGTTAACGAAATTAGTGACGAATCTGTCATTAGAATTTGGCGATCTGAGCCAAATTCTTGTGAAAGATCGTCAAATCTTACCGACCATTTTCAGTTGATCTATCGCTAGAATTTAAATACTTTATTGACTTACAAAGGTTGGGAATTTAATAGTCCCAACCAGATAATTACATCTGGTACAGCATAAATACTTTGAAACCTCTATAGTCCTTCAATATCGCTACTAGAAATGTGTAGAACTTATTTCCACGATACCAGAAGCCATCCACTTTAGAAAGTATCGAGTCAAGAATCTTTGGAGCAGTTCGGTAACGAATGCCACGACCTGTCTCTTCTTTTATGTATCAAATCATAATCAGATGGGCTTAAATCTGGGTAGAGCATCTCTCTGCCCCAGCAAGAAGAAAAATAAGTAACTGATTGTTACTGAACTTTTCCAGAGATTCTGTTAGCGACAAAACTCTCCATAAGGACTATCATCAAATATGGTACTGTTTCAGTCATTCTACAGCTTCTACACAAGATATACATAACGCTGGTAACTACATCGAAGGATTATGAACGTTTCAAACTTGAAGCTATGTTAAATCAGATGCAATTATTTACAGGGAGGCCAAGCGGGTAATGTTTGTTAAACAATCTAATAGATGGCGCTAGCTGCGAACAAGTGAGACCAAACATTGTGCGCATGATCATTAGAGTAGGCAATTGTATAAATGTGAGTTTCGTTAGCTAGCGGTGACTTTAAATATATTGTTCATTTGTGATTGTCACAAGCGAAAATGAATAAATATTCAACAGATATTCCAGCATTTATTGTGTTCGAGTTTCTTTGTGCTTGAAATGCCATGAAAATGTTAAGGTAGTGCAACGGGCATGGCAGGAGGAGTTTCATAACAAAAACTGGCTGGACAAAAGGACTGCAGTCCACTCGATTGACTGCGAAGTTTGCTCACGAGTGATGGATGGATTCCAGAACCGATTCACTGCTGTCCTTATTAAAGAAGGCGGTCACTTGGAATCCCTTTATCAATAATTCCCTACTATGTAATTTCAATATATATCATTAAAATCTTTTCATCACTCTTATTTGTTTTAAAATTCCGATGCGTTTCAAACATTACCCAATGGGCACCTTGTATTTGCTACAATGAAATTTCTAGCCCTTGTACTTTTATGTGCTGGTACAACTGTCGAATCAATAAGCGATTAGGTTTTAAGGTTAAGTAGCTAGTCGGTAGAATCTTATTACTTTGTAAATCATTTCAATTACTTGTTCTATTTTACTGTCTCATATGAGATAAACACGTTTATTATTTATGAGGGGAAACAAGAATATATAAATTCTGAGTGTGATATAAAAGGATTGCAGATATTATCTTCTTGACACCTGAAAAGGGGTAAGTAATTTCCGGTTTCATTGCCAACAGCACATTTTTGAGATAATGTTTGAGATGATGTATGGCCGTAAGATAGAAGTTAAGAAAATCCCTCTTTTTGGAAAAGTTTTTAAATGTTTTCCATCATTTATTGTTTGGAAATCTATTTAAATTTGTGTCAATAATTATTAATGTCTGACCATCATTTTGTTTTCCTACTAATGTTCACGAATGGAAAGATTAAAGTTTTCTCGCCCGCAGAATATGGGTTCAGTATTTTGTAATTAGAATTTGGTTGTGGTTGGACAAATATAACTTGACCTGCTTTCGTAAAACCGTCATTCGTAAATTAAAACAGAAGGAGAGTTCTCCCCTCCACTTTTTCGTACAGTTACGCTCTATAGAGAACTTGGTGCTTAGCTCCATAATATAGTGAAGAAAATCGAGCATGTATTTGAGACCTTTTCCTTTAACCCATTGGGCGTTTGCTTGTGGTTGGGCATATTTAACTTGACATACGTTAGTAAAACTGTCATTCGTAAATTAAAACAGAGGGAGAGTTCTCTCCTCCACTTTCTCGTATAGTTACGCTCTATAGGGAACTTGGTGCTTAGCTCCATTATCTAGTGAACAAAATCGAGCATGTATTTCTGACCTTTTTCTTTAACCGATTGGGTCCAGTATTTGATAGATCGCGTCGAGTTTTTGAGTTATCGCATTCTTATACAGGGTATACACAAATGAAGTTACACATTACAAAAATTAATAAAATAAAAACTGAAAATGTTAGAACTACGAATTTTTTAAAAATGATAGCGCATCTCAAAAAGTTTTTTTTGGGTAGGTAACATGCCATTTCGGTGGTCTAGTGGGTCGTAAATTACTGGAAATCAAAAATTTGTTTAGAGTCATTATCTGAGAAAATATTAAAACTGGAAGAAGCATAAAAGAATGTATTTATAGGGAATTTTCCGCTTTTTAATGTGTTAATTCACATGTAGTGTGAAAAATGAAGAGGTTCCGTGATATTCAAGAAAAATTTAAAAAAGAAACCAGAAAACACGCATCGGCTTCTGCTTATCGGTAGCCATTGCGTACAGAATTTTCTCAATGTAACAGATTTAGAACTGCGTAACGCCGCGTTACCTATCTAAAAAAAATTTGATATGCTCTCTTATTTAAAAAACAACCATAGTTCCAACATTTTTAAACGTTTTTACTAAGTTCGAAATGTTTCATGTTTGTATGTAAGGTTGGAATTTTGTAATCGATTTTTCACTCACTTCTTACTGTACTAGAGTTCTGAAATTTTGTATATTCATTGGGTCTTGATGGCAATGCAATATTTTAATAATTTTAGAGCTCTGAATTATCAATTTAAAAAAAAATAACAAAATTACTTTTGCAATCGTTAAGTTTCAGTGGCGCCATCAGTGGTATTTTTGAGAACTAAAATATTTTTTTCTTTTTTTTGAATGCATTGGTAAAAGCGTTTTTTCAGAGTTTTTTATATTTTTTAAAATTAATTTTTGAAATATGTCAGTTAATTTGTGTACACCCTGTATACACGAACCGACCGTCAAGCGGGCAATTTTTGATGGTTTTGGCCCAAAATTTCAAAAATTCTACAATTCTGGTGGGAAACCTTTATTCATATAGCTCGTTGCCCTTTTCATTTGTCGTGTTCACACATACACGAAAGGACAAACAGACAGACATCCTGTTGGCTCGTCCAAGATTGAAACAAGTCTAATATTTCAGTTTAAGGACATAATACCAAATTGCATTCTTCTAGCGTTTTGGAGATATTGTATTCACAAATAGATATATCGGCAACTGCCAATTCGATAAATGTTTTTACGTGCTCAGAGAGGTCTAAAATGTGGAGATTCAACTCATTATAATCTCAAGGTCGAATTTTTAATATACTTTCTCTATGGTTCAGTTATTATCCACATCTCGTTCTGAAACAACATTAGGGCTATTTTGGGAATGCTCTGTATATTTGAATCTAGGAACCAGCGGGAGTGACCCCGCGAAACTTTCCCGCATACGACCAGTAATGTGGGGTGGGTAAACACCCAGTAGGTAGATATTCCTGGGGTATTTACCCAAGGCCTAGTTATTTTCAGGAAAAAAAATATGAATGATGATTTACAACGAAACATATAAAGTTCATGAATTCCTGAAACTTAATATTTTGCAAAAAGAATTGCGTATGTTCTCAATTTTTACGCGCCCTGAGGTACCAAAACTTTATTTCACGTTTTTGAGTAAGAAATTTTACTACAGATATCACTCAAGATTTCACCATACCTTCCATTATCCTTTCATAATTTCCGAAGCACGTGTTTGCGGCTCGCTGCAATTTCCTTCGTAGACCGCCAAGGTCAAACGCCAACCATACTAACTTGAGTAAAATAAGTATACGATTATACAGACCTCCAGACAGTTAACCCTTTGTCGTATTTGGTCCAAAATTTGATACGGAACCAAAATTCCTGATGATAAAACTGTGCACCAAATTTTATCCATCTAGCTATTCAAGTTTTTGAATTATAGTGTTCACGTGAACGCGGACAGACACACTTCCCGTAAACAGATTTTGACCAAAATTTGATAGAAACCTACAATTATGTATAAAGATCACATGTCAAATTTCATCCCCGTAGCTCTAATAGTTTTCGAGTTATCGTATTCACAGACAGACACACAGGCAGACATAATTCCAAAATTGTATTTTTCGGACTCAGGGAGGTCTAAAACGTGGAGATTCGTCAAAATCCTGAGTTCCAATTTTTTGACGATTAAAATACTTTCTCTTTGTATACTTCGTATACGAGATAGTAAAAATGACGAGGGGAACACCTGAGCTGGCACCCCCACTCCAAACTTTCTCAACACACCAGCGAAAGGACATTTGACTCCGATAGCTTCAACGAGCACTCTGTACCTTAAGCGGTGGTTCTTCTGTGTAATCAGAATTCGAACCTGGAGTCCTCCTGCACTTACCACCAGCGCTCTTTTCCTCTTTTTGTACTTTATATTCGATAGAGTGAAAAACAAGGAAGGTAAACAATTTTATTGAACAAATAACAGCAACATAGATGTTGAACATTAGAAACAATCCTTTGATACACATAGTTTGGAGTCATAAATTGTTTAAATGATAAAAAAATGACACTAGGATATGCAACAATTCAATTGATATGCATCTTGAAATCTATTTGCACATGAACAGAAAGAAATCCTGCTGGAAAGACAATAGAGAACATTGTATAGTAACATGTCAGTATTTACAATGTAAAGCACATGTAGCATACATTAATTGTAATATTAAGCTTTGCTTATAATCACTTCGGATTACAGAATAGCGTTAATGCATACATTAAATGGAGACTTCATGCAGACACTTTGGTTAAGTATATTTCTGAATTGAGCAGAAGTAAATATTTTGTCTATAAAATGCATCTTGTTGTTGTTGAGGTGCCGTTTATTGAAGTATGCAAGCCGCGAACAGTTTTGCTTGCAATGGCTACTGAGCTTGAGCCCCTTAGCTCAGACGCCATTTTTGCTCCAAACAAACAGTTTATAGACAACTAGAAATCAGATGATATGATTTTTGGGTATGGCTTATATACTTGCACCGTCTAAATGGCTTCTACATCGGATCACTCCTTCTACTGTAATAGACGCAATGATAACTAGACAGTGGCGTGACAACAGGGGAAGGCGAAAGGATATAGATGCCCCTGCCCCCACTTGACCTTGCTACGCCACATTAACTAAAAGATATGATCTTTTGGTGTATTATTTTAATTTGTATACCTTATGTTTAATTAATTGATCGACGTACATTAAAGTACAAATTGAAGTTTATCGGAAAGTTGTATAATAATTATGTTCTTTATACACTCTTTTATGTAACTTTACATGTTTCAAGCTTGAAAATATGGAATTTTGTAATCTATTTTTCATTCACTTCATGATGTGCCAAAGTTTGAAAATTTGTAAAATTGTGTATTCTTGATGACAGATGATTTTTAATATTTTCAGAATTTAATTATCAATCAGTAGAATTAGAATCAATAGAATTCAATAAAATTATCATTATATACCCGTGGCTCCACATATTGGTGAATTTCAGAAAAATTTGATTTCGGGATTCTATAATGTTTATAATAATAAATTAAATCTAAAAAGTGAAAATTTCTTAAAATAAAATTAAAATTTTTTTATGAAATTTATTTAATTCAAAATTGTTTTAGATCCTTCCAGTTTTTTGTTTTCTGATTTTAAGAAACCGTAAGATAAAAATGAGGTAATTTATTTTAAATTAGAAAAATTATGTGCACTTTTACTTTTCTTTTAGTAAATGTGATTCCTTTCTCAGAAAAATGAAAAATGAAGAAAACATGCTCATATATGAAAAGCTACGAAATTGTGTAAACATTTTTATTATTTACTTACGATAAACATGTTTTTAAATTGCAGGATTTGGACCAAAAGCTAAAATTTCTTTCAAAATAGTAAAAAAAGTAAATATTTTTTGAAAATCTTTATGCAAAGACACAAATCCGATTTTTTAGTACTGAGACTTAACTGAATATAAATAAAGTGAAGCACGAAGAAATGTTTGTTTATGACAGATAAAAAAAGAAATTAATTCTATAGCTATTATGTAAAAATCACCGTGTTTTTGGAATAAACGTAGAAAAATATTCCGTCAAAACACAAAATGAAAAAGAAATGGAAGAGCAAAATTGGCTAGGTACAAAAAAATGTTTAGAATGAAGTATAAAAATATCCTTCTCACTAAAATGAAGAACAAAATAATCGTAAAAGAAGACGAGCAAGAAAGAAAAACTGTTTGGAATTAAGTAAAAATCAGTATGCGATAGATCGAAATCAGGAAAGGAAATACCCCAAAAATATTATATTACATTTTTACATATAAAAACAAGTTTTTTAGAATATTTTGATTTTCAAAGTTGGAAAGTAACATTTTATTTTTTAAAAAGGGCTAATAAATTATTTTAAAGTGAAAAGGTTAGTAAATGATTTTAACGAAACAGAATTTCTTGGTTTAAAATATTGAAAGGGGGATAGCATGAATTTTCATATTCTTTATAAAGTTAATTTCCCAAATTATAATGTAACTAAGGGTCTTTTAGGTCTCATATTCAGATGATCTAAATATAAAATATTGACTATTTAACTGTTGAAAAATGTATTTAAATTATTTTTACTATTATTTTCAACTAAATTACGAAGGTTTGAAAGATTCTTAAATATTTTGCTTCAATGCTATTTTTGAATAAGAAATGGTAAAATATCAATTGAGTGTCACTATTAAATATATATATATATATTTAGAATATTTGTAATTAAATCAACAGATAGACAGAACAATAGTATTCAAAATGGGTATTCATTTCTTAGCCTGATTAATGGATTTGGCAGTATCGACTTAAATTAATAAGATGAAAGCTACAATGAATATTTTCTGTTTCGTTAATAAACAGCCAATCGAAAACACTGAGCAATGATGTTGCGATTTAAATGATCGCCAAAGCCAAATTGGTACTTTCTTGGACGCCAAATTAAAATTTTGCATCTTGTACAGAAAGTTTCGAATACTCTGTTCTTTTTATTAGAATTTGTCTTGTCTACTAATTTCTTTAAGCAATTTTTTGGAAAACTCAAATTCTCCTTCCCTATCAGCACAATATATTATAGGATATCTCTACGATGTTGTTGGATATTCTGAATACCTCATAATATCGTGAAGATATCGTAACAATATTGTTGGGCGTCTTGTGCTATAGCGTTGGATTTAAATTGAAGAAACATTGTAATTAGCAATTTTTAATCTTAGTTTTTATTCCGACAAAAAATAGAGATAAATAAAAAAGTATGGCATCCACAATTCGAGGAAGAGGCAAGGTCTATCAAATGAAACTACAAAGATACAAAACAGAAAATATCAGATTTGATATATTCAGATGTTGAAGTCCATAACAAAAGAAAAAATAAAGGATATCCAATCCTCATTGACGTTTTCAAAAATATGCAACGCAAATTTGAAATTCTTCCTCCATTGGCAGAGCATAGCAACGGATTAAGGCCTTCTAAGCAGGAAATTTGAATGAACTGAAGTAACAAAACAGAAAACTCATCTACATATCTTCTGACTTAAAATGACCTACTTTTAAATATTAAATTAAACATCAAAATTTGTATTTGATATTTATTTTCCAGAAAATCTTAGTTTTCAATCTTTAGTTAGTGGAAGTATTTGTGGCATTCTTCAGTATAAAATCGGTTATATCGTTGTTAAGCTTCTTCGTTTCACTTTTCAGCATTTCACAAATGAATCGCTTCTCTTATTTGCTATGATAGTTCTTTGAGAGTTGTAGTTGATGATTTTCCTCGTGGTTTTGTCCCTTGATGGCTTAAAATATTCCATCTTTATTCCATAACAATTCACAGGAACGTCCGTGTAATTTCACTTCAGCTTTGATTCGTTGAAAAAGATGTTCTTAACCTGAAAAGAAAGGATAAACAAACAATTAACAAGTTCGCAAAATGGGTTATATTTTATATTCATATGAAGCCTAAAATTATTAAAAATTTCTGGAAAAATCTTTTTAAGTTGTTCAGAGTATTTAGTAAAGGTTATTATTAAAAATTTCTGGAAAAATCTTTTTAAGTTGTTCAGAATATTTAGTAAAGGTTATTATTAAAAATTTCCGGAAAAATCTTTTTAAGTTGTTCAGAATATTTAGCAAAGGTTATTATNAAAAATTTCTGGAAAAATCTTTTTAAGTTGTTCAGAATATTTAGTACAGGTTATAAGTAGCAAGGTAACATTTGTTCTAATTATAATATCAATTTAGAAGCAGGGATGCAATTTAAATATGTTTAAATACATGTTTTCTCACGTTCTAAAATTTTTTAACGTGAAAATTATAAGAGCATTGCAATGGTTTGTGTTATCACATTAAGTTATTAATAACAGTTTTAAAATGTGAATCGTATTGTCTTGGAATTTTATGAAAAGATATTTTCTTTTAGAATCAAACCCGGTTTAATTTTATAAATACTGACTGCATTTTGCAATAAAAAATTTCATGGAAGTCTTATTTATCTTCAATATAATTTTATATAAGGTATTTCAGAATATCTTTAGTTACTGAAATTTTTAAGTTGTTTAGAAAGAGTTATTTGCTCATTCAGTGAATTCATCATGTTGCTTATCGTTCCATAGAAGGACAATAGATGGCACCACCACTCTACCTCAGTCCTCATGCGACGAAAGTCCTCTCTTTAAATATACTGCTTCAGTCTAACAAGATTGAATAGAGATAAACGAAAAATTTACAAAAAACAATTATGAGTATTTTCTCCTCAACTTTCCTATATGTTTTCGAATCAGATACCAGTTATTTAACGTGGTAAAAAATAATTGTGCCTGTGTGTTATTTTACTAAACTTTCTCGCATGCTATAAAATAACCAACATAACTTTCCTACTGACTAATAGTCACTATTGTTTCTTGATTTAGTGATTTTGATGTTTTAGAGCAGTGGTGACAAATCATTATGAGATGTGGGTCAAATTTTGTTAATAATTTAAAAAAAAAAACTAGTCAGTGGGTCAATAAGTCAGTGGCGTCACTTGGAAAGGGGAGGGAGGGTGTGGTAAAGAGGGTACCAATAATTTGGAAACACCGAAAATTTGTTAAAAGAAAAACTTGATAGTCGGTCCTTTTATTGTTTTTATTCTTATTTTTAAAATCTTCCAAAAAATTACATTTTATTTTTGTTTTACAACTTTTACTTTTGCAAGTGAAGAGCAAAAAATAAAGGTCGAAGTCTAAAAATTGATATCAATGGATTTATACCATGAATTATATAAGTGAAATATGACAGAATAAATATGAAGTGTCGTGGATTCAACTCCACGTACATACATAGTATGTCGATGAGGAAACTTAATCTATATATTTAAAATAATTTGGTAAAACTTTCAGACAGTTTCCCAGTCCCCCTGACCGATTTTGACAATTTTTATTTCATATAAAATCTTATGACGTGTAGATATATCATCAAGAGTCGCCTTCCCCAAACCGCCTTCCATTTCCTAACGAAATCGAAAAAACACTTTGCCTATGTACATTGTTTTTTGGGAAAAATCTTGACAGAGTCCCCCAGCCCCAACCGCGGAACCAATTTCAAGTTTTTTTTTTATTTTAGATGAAAGCTTATAACGTCTAGATATGTCATGAAGGGAAGCCTGACCCCACCATCTTTCATTTTCGAACGAAATCGAAAAATCACTTCTCCACTGAAAATTGTCTATGGGGGAAAAACTCGACAGAATCCCCCAGCCTCGCCACTAGACGGATTTCGACAATTTTTATTTTATGTGAAAGCTTATGCGTCTAGATATGTCATCAAGAGACGCCTGCTTCCTGTCCAGTTTCGAGAGGTATTTCAAAATAAAACTTTGACGGAGTTCTTGAGCCTCAATAACTGGACTTATTCACAACCAGTATTGGTGGTTGTGATCGATTTCGAAAGTCGAAATTCCTGAGAAATGAAATTTAAATATATGCTCAAAATTCCTTCCGTATGTGATTGGGGACAAAAAACTGAGTCATATAAAACAAACCTGGTCTTCATAGGATAATTAGAACGAGAGATATGAATTTTAATCCAAATTACAATTTTCACGATTGAAGTCGAAATTCACGAAAAAAGGAATTTAAAGATATGTTCAAAATTCCTTCGGGTTGTGATTTGGGTCTCAAAACCGAGTCATATAAAGCAAATCTGGTCTTCATTGGAGAATTAGAACAAGAGATATGAATTTTAAATTAAATTACCCTTTTTATGATTCCGGTTTAAATTCACGAGAATTTATTTTGCCACTTCCTTAAAATAACTATCCAATCTGAATGCTCCGCTTTAATTTCTTAAGTTTAAAATATTATTTTTTATTTGTATGTATTTCTGTAGCATCTACATATTATAAACAATAATCATATTATCTCTCTATAAACATGATATTATTGTCTTTGTTTTAGTGAAAATTTAATTTAGCATCAACAGCAAACGATTTTGTTTCCTTTCTAAATTTATTTTTATTAGGTTGGCAACAAGAAAATTAGTTGTTTAAAATCTTTTATGGAATGCAGTGTTGTTAAATGAGTAAATAAAGTTGTTTTTAGAATAAACGTTTTCATTTTTAGATCACTTTTTGTTTGCATTACAAATCCCTAAAGTTCTATCAAAATGGCGTTTCAAAAATATTGTAAAATACCTATTGTAGGTGACGGGAACTGTTTATTTAGGGCGATATCACTCTGTATTCATAGATCTGAAGGTTTTGATGCAGAAATTCGTTAGAAAGCTTTACAAAAAATACAACTCGATTAGGTCTATTCAAAGATTTCATAGTTTTAAAGGAAGCAGATGTCTACAAAGAATATGAAATCTACGATCGTTTTATAGTCTGTTCCACTGATCTTCATGCAGTATTTAAAACTGAGAAAAGTAGTGACTGAAAAGCAGCCAGGTGGCATGGACAGTGCTGAGCAAAGTAGGTGCTGACCGCGAACCCGCCCAGAGGTCAGCTAGCAATAAGAAAATAATAATAAAAGTTAATTATTAAACATTTCTAGATGCGTACGCCAACGCTGCCAGTTAGTTCAACACTGCCAATTAGTTCAACACTGTTAATTAGTTCAACACTGCCAATTAGTTCAACACTGCCAATTAGTTGAATACTGCCATTTAGTTCAACACTGCGGGCTGACACATCCCCAATGAATACAATGAATATGCGCGCCAAGTTTATGACCGACTGTCATGAGTCATTACGTGGGCTGTGTTTAGATAGAAAATCAGTTAGCCAACGTCCAAATATTTTTTTATAAATTCGACATTTGATATTTATAATTTAATTTTTGAATATTTCTCTCTTTATGATATAAAAAATAAGTTTATAAAAATCAACAAGTGGGTCCTTTAAAAAGCTTCATGGGTCATAGGTACGCCCATTTTTCGCTTCACATCTTTCGGCTGACAGCCGGAACAGTTACGTGGAAGTTAGTGGCATGACATGCTTTAATAACTGTATTATCAGGACTGGAAGGAATTCACTTTTTTCTTTCACTACTTCCTTATTAGAACTACTATATTAATAGGTATATAGGTATACTTAAATACTTAATAGGTATTATAGGTATAGGTATACTTAAATAGCAGCTATATACATATGTGCAATTACGATTCACGTTCAAAATCACTCATAATTACTATCTCAGAGTTCACATCGAGAACTCCTATAAAAGCGTGCACACTCTGAGCAGAGATCAACTTCATTAATGACGTCTACCACTACGCTTCTTCCACTCTTCACTTCACTGTTCTAGGGGATAATTTCGAATACTATTATCAGAAAAAAACGATTTTAAGCCATCTTAAAATTATCAAAAATTACAACCAAACTATCTAATTAATTCACCCCGTTCAATTGTTTTTCTGATTTTTACAATTATTTTTAAAAAATTAATTATTTTCGAGATGGAAATGCATTTAATATCTTTACTAAGCGGAGTGTCAACGCGCACGTATGTAATAAGCAGAGGAAAACACGTAAGTTAAGTATGTGTGCGTGCCATTTCACAGGACAGAGAAGAAAATCTAGTACAGTAAAGCACCGTTTACACTTTTCTCATTTATACGTCGTTTCATCATAGTCCCGATTCATTCTTATTCATTGTAATGAAAAAGTACTTCATATATACGACGCAAAGTTTCTGTTATACGTCGTTTTCTCCGCTTTAAATTGTGAAAGTTTCCTCCTTTCTACTATGTGAACTGTGATAACGATATTATAAATTCTAAATCATTCACAATTGATAAATTAATAGAAGATAAATTGTCTAGTGCTAATTTAAGCGATGATGAAGTTATTCCACCTTCCTTTAAACACGAAATGAACTTCCATTGAAAGGCTTGAGGTCGCGGTGGCCTAGTGGTAAGGTCCTAATGGAAGGTCGTAGGTTCGAACCCGATTCCACTGAAGATCCGCCGTGTATGGGGCCTGTTGCACGCTAAATCATACGTAGTGGCCAAACGTCCTCCCGTTGGCGCAGCGCGGAAGTTTGGAGAGGACGGTTGTGCCAGCTCGGGTGTCGTCCTCGCCATCTGACTGCGGTTCAAAATTACGAGGTCCGTCCCTAAATAGCCCCCGTGTTGCTTCAAAACGGGACGTTAATCGAACCTAACCTAACCATTGAAAGACTTTGAACTTATTTCTTTTGTCAAAAGAATAGTGAAAAACATTCGAGGAATTTAAATCGTTTCATAATTTTGTACTTAATACTCACAGACAATCAGCACGTTAGATAACGGTTAAAGATTTTCTTAATTAAACGCCTACCTTCATGCACATAAATCATACAAGATATGTATAATTAATACTCAAGATATGCAATAAAGGTATGATTTTTCCCACTGTTATGATAAATGTATAATTTTAAAATTAAATTAATGATACTATCTACTCTATTAAAATTCGAAGGTAAACAAACGTATGTATGTATGTCCTTCTATCTTCTCACAAACCGCCGAACGGAGAAGCGCGCGGAAAGTACCAAAAGATGGGGAATAATCCAGGGAAGCCGTTTCGGCCATTTATATTCCGAAATTTTAATTAGTGAAAAAGATATTAATTAAAAACTAATTGACAACAATGCTTTTCATTGTTTCGGATACTTTATAACAATACTTTTCATTGTTGCAGCGCAATTCAAAATATATTTTATTGTTGAAGTCGTTTACTTTAACGAACATTGTTACAACAACAATAAAAACGTGACGCTGACAGAAATAAAAAATGCATTGTTGGAAGTGTATAAATTCTTTTTTTGTCCTGTGATATTTTGTCACGTGAACAGAATCATTTTAACGAATTTACAGGCGTTTTTTGTTTCTGTAAAGTTATGTGCCAAAAGATATAGATGAGTTATGTTAGTGATTTTAATTATTATTCATTGATTTGATCAAGTTTAAATATTTCTGGTAGCTGCTATTTTAAACTGATATTTAGAAGTTACTATTTTTGGTTTGTTCAATTCTCGCTTTTTCCGATGCCTAAAATAAAAAGAGGAGTTACATGGGATGATGCCCGTAGACAGCAGGCAATTATGAAACGTGAAAGGAGAGTTGCTGAAACTCACGAAGAAAGAAACGGCATATTTTCAACTATGGCAAAAAGTGGCCAGGACAGAAGAACAAATTAATAGCCTATTTACAGTAATGGCACAACGTGGCCAGAAGAGAAGAGCGGAAGAAACCGAAGAACAACGAAATAGAGGATTGTCACACATGGCGCAACGCGGGCTGGAGAGAAAAACCGAAGAAAACAGAAGAACAAAGAAATAGCCGATTGTCAGACATGGCACAACGTAGCCAGGAGAGAAGAGCCAAAGAAATTTAGAAGAACAAAGGAATGGTCGATTGGTAAGACAAGACGTGTCACGTGACCTCAAGGAATGACGCATTATAAGAGATAGCCCATTATAGAAACATTTATCATATATCCTATTAAAATTCGAACATCAACAGACGTATGTATGTATGTATGTCCTTCTCACGAACCACTGAATCCTGAAACTAGCCGTAAGAACCAAAAGATGGAAAATAATCCAAGGAAAGTTAAAAAGATATTAATTAAAAACGTCAAAATGATTAAATTGACGTGCTACCATCTATTGGTAGCATGGTGAATTCATTCACGGCGGTTTCTTTTTTCCCCTATTATTAGTTTTCACATTAGGTGTTGCATTTTTTTTTATTTCTTTAACGGAAGTTGGTATTTTTTTTTGAGCGAGCTTCTGTGTTTGGATTTATTAACAATGGACAAAAATCGTTTTCCTGCATTTTTCTTTCTTTTTTGACGTACGGTGTTTCGCAACATTTACGTTTGTTGGGGGAAAATATTAATTCATTTTTATCCAGTTTTTTTCATTATTATTCAATTACGGGCAAGACGAAAATATATGTTTCTGGTGTTTAATTTATCAGTTTGGTGTACTTTTAAATTGTTTATCGTTTCTGTTTTTATTTCGTTTTATTTTTTCTTTTGCAAAACAAATATCATGCTCATCTGTTTTAATTTATAAGCATTATAATTCTCGCGTTTTCATTCAAACCAAACTGCTTTAAGGTAGTAAAAAGGCTAGAACTGAAAGTTTTAATCCAACAAGAGAGGATTCAAAACAGATTTACGTTTTTTGGGGAAGCTTAGTGATAATATTTGTAGGGAAAAAACAGAGACGGGTATATGAAAAAATGTGGATTCCGAGAAACGCTGGGTTATTAACTATAAGGTAATTAAAATGTTGGATTTAAAAATTTTAATTAAACAATATAGGATTCAAAGGAAATGTTTGGAGGAACGTAACGTTTACGCTAGCGACAATAAAAACATAACCGACAGCGAAAATAAAAATATAGCGACAATAAAGAATAAACTGGAGGCTGGCATATGAAAATTAGTAATAAAAAGACTGGATTTGAAAGAATATTTACATTTGTTGGGGAAAGTAAGTGACAATATTTGTTGGAAAAAAACGAAGCCGGGCATATGAAAAAATATGGATCCCAAGGCCTCACGTGATCTCACTTCTCTCCGCCCGGGAATATCCCATTATTCAAGATTGCCCGTGCAACGCCGGGTCATGCAGCTAGTCTTCTCTATTAAAATTCGAAGGTAAACAAACGTATGTATGTATGTATGTATGTCCCTCTATCTTCTCACGAACCGCCGAACGGAGAAGCGCGCGGAAGGTACCAAAAGATGGGGAATAATCCAGGGAAGCCATTTCGGCCATTTAAATTTCGAAATTTTAATTAGTGAAAAAGATATTAATTAAAAACTAACTGACAACAATGCTTTTCATTGTTTCGGATACTTTATAACAATACTTTTCATTGTTACAGCGCAATTCAAAATTTATTTTATTGTTGAAGTCGTTTACTTTAAAGAACATTGTTACAACAACAATAAAAAAGTGACGCTGACAGAAATAAAAAAAAATGTATTGTTGAAAGTGTATAAATTCTTTTTTTTATCCCGTGATATAACGTC
>BGPR01001323.1:250956-273033 GCA_013235015.1 Araneus ventricosus | reverse complement strand
TAAGTGAGCAAAGTTTTCATGTGCATGCATTCTGCAATCATGGTTCGAATAATTCTTTTTTTTCTAATTTAACACAAAGTGTGTTGATGCATTAAATGTTTATCACACACCTCTTTCATAAACCTCGCTTAAAGTTATCAGGAAGGTATTTTACAACTAAAAATTTTTGAGTTCATTCTCTAAAACAGTATGCTTTTTAAGGAAAGCAAATTATAAAAATTAGATTTTAATTGAAACTTTTATCCTTTGTTGAGTGTAAATGACAGGTCTGAAATAAAAATCCTTATTTAAAATCTTAAAAACAAAATATTAAATGTGCTGCATTGTTATAAGTTTATGACTTTATCTTTTGGAAGTTTTGATGTTTGATCACAAACTTCTGTTCGAAAGCTTTTTGTTATTTATATCTTGTAACTTCAATAATCGAGAACCACAAAACAATAATATTTAAAAAGAGAATTTCGTATCTGCGATAAATTTATTCAGTTTAACTTTTGATTTTCTTACGTCCATGGACTTCCCAGGGGGCATGGCACCACGAGTTCGTGGATGAAAAGCCACTGGATAAGGGCTCTCGCTTCCCCTGGGATTGTAGTAATGGTGTGGGGTTGAATGACCTCCACTTCGATGACGGGGCGTACCTCCTACAGGAGGGATTGGGCCTTGGCCGGTGATAGCTACTAGGACTCCAATCTTAGTTCCCGATTGCTGTCTTAAGCAGGCCATTCACAGCTCTTCCAAAATGAAATTTTTGGAACACGGGAAGGAAAAAACAATCGTCAAGGTCGAAACCGTAGAAATTTGGCGCAAATTATTCGAAATTGTGGAATTCAAAAGAACTTAAATTTCAAAACTCAATCCGCCGATTCTAATTTGAGACCTCGATTAGAGGATGGCAGCACATCAAAGGATCTGCCTACATGGGAGCCTCGCATCGAGGGTAAAATTGCAACTCGAAATCCCCCGTGTGATGGGAAGAAGAGGGTGGGTAGGTAGAATTCTGCGACTTTGAACCTTGTCTCAAAACAAACTTTGGCACATCCGTGAATGCTTTGCCTTATTTTCGATTAAAATGGGTGGAAAGAAAACCAATCTTAGGACAAATGGCATAGCTAGCCTTGTCGTGAATGCCCAGATTTAGAGGTGGTAATTCAAATGTTCCGCATGCCTGGTCAGGACGGGGGTGGCCCAGTTATGATTATGTCCATAAAACTTAAAATTCTATTTTTTTTCTACACCAGGTAATACTATAGGAATTTAGAACTTCAATTACATTTTATAATTTTCTTTAATGTTGTCCTTTGTTTTCTTCGTTTTCATTAAAACAATCAAAACTAAGCAATAATAATTAAGAAAGCAATATTAAGTAAAGCGTAATATACAGTGGGAGATTTCCCCTATGTGTGGACCCTCTTAATAAAAGGAATTAACAGTGTGAAGTTATCGCATAAGGAGGAGAAAATAAATAAATGGAAATAACGTGTAAGAGTTTCGTTTTTTCCTCGGATTTTCAGTTTTTATGCTTTTTACTGTCTGACCATTTGCATTTTATCGCTTGATTTTATCTTGCTGTTTCGTGCTAGATCCGCATGATCAAATCTGGATCTTGAACTTTAATGTCTTGTAACTAATAAGCGATTATTTATAATAATCTACAGTACTTAAACTATAAGTATATAACCTAGTTATAATATCGAACTAATAAACGATAGATCAAAGCCAATTGAAGTTGATAGTACACGGAAGCTACTAGTGGCTACATCACTAGTGATTAAAACGTTTCTATGCGTCTTAGAACTATTAAAAGATTTGTATGAAATTAAACAATTTTCTAATACTATGAAATACTATGTTTTCTATATTTAATATCTAAAACTGATGTTTAAAACTCAATTCTAATCAAATACGCCAATAACATTAAAACTGATTCTATTTAAATGGGTATAATGGACCCATTAAAATACTGTTCATTCCTTTTACTAAGAGGGTCCACACATAGGGGAAATCTCCCACTGTATATTACGCTTTACTTAATATTGCTTTCTTAATTATTATTGCTTAGTTTTGGTTGTTTTAATGGTAACGCAAGGAGGTAACGAGAGATGGAGAAAGGAAATATAGAAGTACCTCTTGCAGTCTAGGAGGACGCCATGAAGACAATATTCATTTGTATATGCTATGTTTTTACACACTTTTATTTAACTTCATTTGTTTCATCTCTGTAAAAATGGAACTTTGCAATCGATTTATCTTTCATTGCTTGATATGCTAGAGTTTTAAAATTGATGTGTTCTTGGAGATAATGCACTATTTTAAAACTTTATTGTCAGTTAATTGGCTGACTTAAATAAATTTTGATTCCATACAAGTAGCTCCACCTGGTTGTGAATTTCAGAAAAAATGATTTCAAGATTCCAGAATAGTTATAATAATGTAGATAATAGAATAGTAATAAAAGAAAAAGAAGAAAATAATTAATATGAGAAAAAAATTGACTTTTTAGCACACTAATTTAAGTGTCGTTTTAAAAATTGCTTTTATTAAATTCACCAAAGGCAGAAGTCGTCGAATGAGAAGGGGAGTTAGAAGCGAAAAATTAACACTCTGCCCCAACACCATTTACCCTCTCTACATCATTGGATATACGCACAACTATCCCTGCACTTTTCATTTAAATATGTAAGTAAAATTATATCCTGCGCTACAGATTTATTCTACACTTTATTTCATAAACATTATCACGAATTACCATCATTTGTCATCAGAAGTTGTAATTTATCAAAGGAAAGTTATGTGTCTCCAAAAATAAGAGATTACCAAGTATCGTTGAATCACCATTGCTGAAAAGCTTTGAATAAGACTTCCAACTTAACTAATTAATGAATTTTTCACCCAACTACGTTCAATAAAGTACTTCATTAATGAAGATTAATGATTCGAATACATATCATTTTTATAAAATATAATTTTACGTTCACACATAAGAAATTTTTAAAAACTGCCTATTCCTGCTTCATTAAATAAACCGTTCAAAATTTTAATTCATTAATATCAAATTATTTTCTCTCACAAGGATTAAAACTGTTTTTTAAGAAAAGAAATCGCCCGAGCACTTACTTCTCCGGAGAAAATTAGCAAAGCCTCTTCAAGTAATGAGATTTTACGCGCCATAAATTTTATTGAAAGATTTGGAAATTTTTCAATTTATTACTAGCAACAGCGTTGCGCCTTCGTTTATTTTTATAAAATTTCTAAAGGCTTTGCTTTTACTCGAAGAGAAAGGCATTAAAAATGATTTTCGTGCTCTCCCGACTTTCTAATTTGATTATTTTTCAATAAATATGGTGTGTTCGATGAATTCCTTCTTATTGTTTACTCCCGTTCGAACAACACATGTTAACAAGGGTATTTAGATCGCTTTCTTAAAATGCGTTTCTTAACATTCTGAAAAATTTTCGTTATTTGGTTAGTGCGCTGAGACATGAGAATCAAAGGACCAGTTAAAGAAGAAATTTATAGAAAGAACTATTTTTTATGTTTTTCGAATAACTAGTTGAGCTTCACATTGATTTTTCAATCATTCGTTTTCAAGATAGACATTTTACTATTTGTTTTTGTTCATAAGTCTCTTAGCAAATTAGAATGTATGCCAATAAAGTTAATTTAATAAAAAAATTTAAAATAAACTTTTATAGGTATTTTCAAAAGCAGAATTTCATTATTTTATTTATTAGTTATTTTTTAAATTTATAATTCATTTATTTTTAATATCATGGAATCATTTATTTTAATTCTGAAATTCACCACCAAGCGACGCCACTAGTATGGAATCGAAATCTAATTTATTAATCTATCATATTTCAGTATATGTTTATTTAACCTAGGTTATTTATAGTATATGTTTATTTAACCTAGGTTATTTATAGTATATGTTTATTTAACCTAGGTTATTTATAGTATATGCTTATTTAACATTTAGGTTTAGGTTTAGAATCTTAAGGTTAACCTGTACCTTATCATAAAATAGTTTATTCAACTTTTAGACACTAAATTAATCATATTTTAACCTTAGAATGGTAATGGTTAAAAATTTGACATCGATTAAAATAGAAGTATCTCGAATAATAATTTTTATACTGCATTATATTTTTCATAAAATTCGTTTTATAGAATTTGAGAATGGTGTCAATTCTCATGACTTCACAGTCACATGACAAAGACAATAGCGCATATCATCTAATATCTAACAGCACGTTGTCTCACACTGTTCTGTGACGTCACGTTCTTTTTCCTCCTGCGAATGAGAAAAGGGAATACAAATTAAATTGTGGACATTACTTGATCATAAATTGTCTGCATTGGCATTTGGATGAACGGTTTTCAACTGCATCTAAAGTATAAATGCTTGATATTCCTATTTGTTTTTCGTTTTTTCAGAGAAAAGATGGGGAAAACATAACCTCTATTATATATATACTTTAAAACCTCTATTTCATACTTCGCATATTGAATAATAAATTCATGAACTTGGAAATTCAAAAGGGCAAATAAACTTTATCGTACTGCATTTGTTTTCTGTCCTTAAAAAGCAAAACTCCGTGGCAAAACATAATAATACGAAGGATTATTACACATTTTTGATTTTTAAGTTGTTAAGAAGAACCGTTTATTCTGTAGCATAAAACTTATCGAGTTGTAACTCAGAATAATGGCTGTCGCAGAGAATGTTCTCTTTGGAACAATGAGGAACATTTTTTCCCGCCGTTTCCAACAAAAAGATGCGACTCGAGTATTTTATAAACGAGCCGTTACACTCTTTTATTTTCTAGCACATTCTCGATTCTTTTTTATTTATTCGCTCATTTAGAAATGATAACATTGTTCTCTTTTACCAGATGGAAGCTTCTAGTTTCTTTCGTAATGGCGGTCGTTTAAAGAAGTTTCATTCACTCGATTGTTAGAGAAGAAGTTGTAGTTTATGATTTCGTGTTATGTTCTTTAGAAGTAAATAAACTTATCTAACTTTTTCGGTCGGGATTTTAAGTAACATTGTAAAGAAAATAAAATAGTTTGTGTTTGTCCTAAATGTTGCTTTCTTTACATTTTAAATATCATTTATTGGTTTTAAATTACTTTGCGTTTTTGCTTTACCGTTTACGAAGTATAAAGAGAACGTATTGTAATCATTAAAAAATTCCTCACTGAAAATAAAAACCATTTTTGAAATAATGTCTCCCTGTCTGTGAATACGATAACTCGAAAATCCAACAATTTAGACAGATAAAATTGGTTGGCAATTTTTGTATGTGGTATTCATACAAAAATTGTAGATTTCTATCAAATTTTGAAAGAAATTCGTTCCCGAAATGTCTCATTGGTTGCCCCTCCGTATGCATATGAACACGAGAAATAAGAAACACAGCGAGCTAGATAATTATATAAAATTTGGCATATATTTAATCACCAAAATTGTAGGTCTGCATCATATTCAGACCAAGTCCGTCTACTGTTTGATTTTCTGTCGATCTCTGTGTGTGGGCTTCTATGAACGCGATGACTCAGACACGCAACAAGCAAGATAAACGAGGCATTTTACATTGTCTTAACACAAAATTATAGATCTACATCAAAATTTTGACTCAATCAATCAAGAGGAAGAGGACTAAAATGCATAATCTATTCTCTTAATTGTATTAAAAAGCTAAGCACAAAACTTATCATATTGTGCAAGTATATGAGAAAGTTAAGGTATCTATACTCACGCCAGTTATGCTAAATTATGTTGCAAAGGCTGCTCACATTACAATATAATTTAGCTCGAACTTTCATTTGACAGTCAACCGTGGCTCATAAGTACCTGAGTAAAAATTATCTTTGTGAATAAATAAAAATTACTGTCAAAGGTCAAGCAATGCTTTACGTATTCGCAAAGAGAATTTTTACTTAGGTACTTATGAGCCACGGGTGACTGTCAAATGAAAGTTGGAGAAGTTTGGTACTTTCCCGACAAATTTAGCGAACCTATAGGAGATTAAATACAGGCTAATTACAAAATAATCATCTGATTTAAACTCACTATATTGCAACTATAAAACGAATAGTACATCATAAGAAACGAAAATGATTTAATTTCATCGTATTTAATATTGCAATATTTTCTCATCAGATCCCAGAAAGCGGGAAAAAAACTCCCCAGGAGAAGAAATCGATTTCCTGGTTTTCCCCGGACGAAAACTTTCTCAGAAAATTCGCGAAGAAGGGGACTAGAGCCCTCAAATGTCAATAACTCTTGTCTGATGTTAGAGTTTTGATCTGTAGAAAAACTAAAAGAAACTGGCGGCGTCTTTGTGATAAGCTTCACGCAACGTCTTGGTGCTTCCCTCTACTGTTTATCAAAATAAGGAAAAGGAAAGGAGTGTAAAAGAATCCTTTTCTCATGAGAAATTTTTCTAAGAATAAAAAGAAAAATGGCTTCTTTAAGGGAAATGACTTGTGCTTTTTATTTTCCGAATGAACTGACTGCTGATCTCGCCACAAATTTCTCATACTTCTACTTCGATTCGTAGTGAATAAGGCAAACGTGGTTGCAATCACCAAGAAATTTGACTTCGAGAGTTTGTTGAGTCGTCATGTATTATACCTTCCAGAGTCTGAAAAATTATTTTTGAAAACTTTGTCGATCGACACGATAAATTAAAAACGTAGTAAGCTAGGTGGAAGAAAATCGGTAAGTTTTCTTTACACCAAAATTTTAGATTTCTTTCAAATTTTAAACAAAGTCCGAATAAAAAACTCGACGATATGTATGAAATTTAACATATGTCTTTATCATCAGAATTGCAGAACAGTATGAATTTTTTGAATGAAATCCATAAACTGGTTGATTGTTTGTCGCTCTGTTTATTCGTGGGAATTTTTCCAAAAATGCAACAAACTAGATAAATAAAATTTTGTATGTGGTTTTGACACCAATATCGTAGATTAATATTAAATTTTGAGCCCTATCGGTTACAGTGAAGAGGTCCAAAATGCGTACTCAATTCCCTTCATTTCATGACAAATCTAAACACAAAATGCAATATATCGTGGAAAGTTATCTTAAATTCGAAGGAAGAACATTTCCGCTGACTAATTATTTGAGAATAATATTTTGCAACAAGTCGCAAATGAAGAGTTTCGCCGCAAATCTTTTGCGTGTTTAGCTTATTATAGCAAAAGTTAATACCCCAAATTCAGCTGAAATCCTCCTGCGAAAATCTTTAATGCTTTGGGAAAGAATGATCATTAAATATTGAGGAAAAGTCTTATAAATGAAATATGAGTAGATAATTATTCGGGATAGGAAAAGATTTTTAAAAACAGCTTCGGTCAGGATTTTACATAACATTTAGATGGTATAGAAATGATATCTTACTATTTGTCTTCTATGTGTATGATAACGCTGAAACACGATAAAACGAACGTTCGAATGTCTTGTCTGTTCCAGTCCCAAGAGGGCTACTTTTATTTTATAACATGAATTCAAAGTGAGGGTTTTCTACTTGTAATGCAAATCTTCCTTTTGAAACATTTAAATTGCTTCTAGAGTAAAATGTAGGATAATCAGTTTTGGGAATCCTCCACCATCTGTAGCCAATTATATTCAACTGAAAAGTAGAAATAAATTATTCCACAATTGGATTCTTCATCTTCCGCTATTCTACCAAATAATTTACTTTTGATTCTTTTAATTTCTTCTATAACCTCTTTGGAGCGCAGTTTTTTATATTCAACTGAAAATTCCCCATCTTGAAGTATCACATTTAAAATACAGTGCTGTTCAAAATTATTAGAACACTACGGAAAATTTTACACACTTTTTTACAGAAAATAAATTTATTTATTTATATATGAAACATTTAAATTTTATTATTAATTCAATCGTATTCATTAGGAATAGCTTCATATAACTCAAACTTTATTGCAAAATCAGTCAGAATCGGGACATTTTCAGATAACTTGAAATTATGTGTTGTCCAAAATTATTCGAACGGTCAAAACCTTGCAACGAAAACATAACATAACAATTTTAAAAAATAAAATGTCGGTGTTTACTATTTACATGGGCCTTCTTTGACCTCAATCACTGCTTTTAATCTTTGATTCAAGCTATCAACCAGTTTCTACGATGTCTCCTGGTTGATACTGCGCCAATCATTTTTGATCGTCTCAAAAAATTGGATTTATTTCTTCTCTCTTCAAAAGGAAATCTCTGATTCAAAACTAACCATAAATTTTAGATAAGATTGAGGTCTGGTCTTTGTGGTGGCACTCCAGTATCTTAATTTTGTTTTTCGAGAAATAATCTTCGGAAATCTTTGACGTGTGTTTTAGGTCATTATCTCGTTGAAAGATATACCGTTGACCAACACTCAAATTTCTGATGGATTTCTTCAGATTTTGAGACATGATATCGACGTACATACTTACAGTTATTTTGCCGCTGATCATCACAATTTCACCAACACCTTTAAAGAGAAACATCCCCATACCATCACGTTTCCGCCTGCATGTTTTATTGTCTGTAGAATATTCATCTTTCTTAGCGCCTCATTTGATCGTCGCCACACTCTTCAACATTTTTTTTATCCAAAAGGATCATATTTGCTTTCGTCTGACCATAAAACACTGTCCCAGAATTGCGAATCCTTCGAAAGAAGCTATTTTGCAAAGGCCAAACGCATTGCTATGTTTTGTTTTGAGATGTGTGGTCTTTTTCTTTGGATACAACTTATCAACCTTGAGTTTTTGATTATAAGGCAAACTGTTAGAACTGATGTATTCAATTTCAAGTCTTTTACAATCTCTTTTGAGGATATATAGTTCTTTTTCTGTGCAAATCTTACATTCATAGAGTATTCTCTTGCACTTGTTTTCGGTTTTCATTCTCGCCCTCTCCTGTTTTCGATGGATCCTGTTGTCTCATACTTCTTGCAAAAATAGTAGATACCCAACATCGACAATTTATACTTGTGTGCTAGGTTTTCATGTGATAACCCATCCTTTAGATCTTCATTCTTGCGGTAGCGAAGATCAAAAGAAATATTTTATCTCTTAAGCATTACTGTAGGCTTGATTGCTTCATAGACCAAAAAATGAATTACTAAATAAATTAATTTGTTAAAATTATTGAAATTTACCAAATTCAAATCGAATCCGATTCTTACTCACTTAAATATAACCTTTGTCATCAACCGTTCGAATAATTTTGAACAGCTAGAATATACCGTTTAAAATAATAACTGTTTCTAAGAAGTAGTGATATTTCATGAAATAACTAAAACTTATATGCATTTATGGAGGATGAAATGAGTTATTAGAAAATGAAATAAGATACTAAAACAAAATAGCAAATTCTGAAGTTTTTAACATTTTATGAATAAAAGATGAAATTTTAACAGTCCGTTCTAATAATTTTGAACACCACTGTAAGTATTAGCTTTGAATTCGTAATTACCTTTAAATTGTTAAAGAAGATTTAACAGAAGAAATGGCTGAATAAAAATAAATGTTTAAAAAAACCATTATTTTATTCAAGTTTAGCGTTTAATGTTTCGGAAGAAACACTCTGAATTTTTTTCTTCATTTTCTTAGTAATTCTAACTACTTGTGTTCTTTTAATCGTTCACTTCTTTTTCATCAACATTCACTGTTTAACGTGCGTCACAGTTAGACTTGCTGCATTATATCTCTGATATAAATATTAATAACCATATTTGCTTATATCACTGCAATTCTCCTGCGAATTTACTTCAAATCTTATCAGCAAGAATTGATGGTGCCATAAAATTATGCTTTACGTTGCGTTACCTGAAAGGTTCCAGTTATAATCTAGATAATATTATATATGGATAGATTCATTCTCACGCAACTGTCAATAGGCACGTGTATGGCTTCTTTACATAAATATAATTATGTGTTATTGCATGCTCTCAATTATTATTCTTGACAAAGGTATCAACACAATTATCAATCAATACTAATCGCTATTCTTGCAACACTCATTAATTATAAAAGTATTTTTATTCAATAGGGGAATTCTCACTGTCGTAATTGAAGATATCTTTTTCGTTAAAGGAACTATTCAGTTCGATAATCCAATTATTGGTTGTGCTTATTCGTGACCAAACTGAGTTCTATGATACTTGGCAAATTACTCTTGATACAAATATTCAACCAACGGCTATTGGTTTATAGAGCATCTAATCGACGCGGATTCTTTAGTTGACACAAACATAATATGTAAACTTTTTTAAATTATAATAGTTTGATTTCTTATATAATTGTTATGTTAATTTAATAATCCTAATTTTTAAACATAATCGTTAATTTAATGGTATAATTAATAGAGATTCCAAGCGTTTGCAAACCTGGCTATGAAATATTTATAAAACTTGGGTTCCTACGCTTCCATTAAATTGGCTTTCAAATCAGATAACGCCCAATTTCCCCCGTTTGCATTTTCTAGCTACCTCTGGAAACCAGCTCAATCGATTTCAATTAAATCTCGTGATTCGAATTGTGATATGCATTTCAACTGTAGTATTTTAGAAGCCTTACACTTGTTCCTGGAGGCGTTGCACTTCCCTAATATGCACTACTCTAACCTCCTTAATGGATGTAATGCTCCCTGTCTCCTCCCTAATGGAGCCAATCAAAACGACATCACAGTCGCATAAAAAGTATAACTGCGCATGTCATCTGAGGGAAGGTAGCCAAACACAAATGTTGGCACGAGTCAAATAAGCAAGGGTCCAAGTTTATATGGACCTAAGAAAAAAGGCTTCAAATTTTATGGAAACGCAGAAGTATTTCAAAAACACAGTATGAAAACGAAACAAGAACAATGATAACGTCGATGTTTTCTTCCAGACTCTTGGCATTTCTTCTCTGCTACCATCTTTCCTACTTCGAGTGATATCGCAGAGATTAATTTCAAAACTGACTCAAGTGGAATACCATTAATTCTGGAATTGACAGAAAATGTATCTCCTTCCTTAAGTGAAAATAATTGAAATCAACAACGTTAAGTACTTCCCAACAGATGATAACACCAATAATCCTAGTAATCGTAACATCAATAAGTACTTCCTAACAGGTGATAACACCGATAATCCTAGGAATCGTAACATCGATAAGTACTTCCAAACAGGGAATTAATTTTATATGCCAATTTTCAAGTGTTTGCACACCTGACTAACAAACGTTCGTTAAGTTCAAGCATCACAATTTCACTTAATTTTTGCCTCCAAATCTGAACAGTAGTGGATCTCGATTACATTGATCGATGTAACGCAACGGTATTCGGTTACTGACGAACGCTGTGGTTTGCTATTAATAATTATGTATAATTATGAATTTTAAAAATTAAGTTATGAAATTTTTATTAAAAATTTCGTTTCATACTGCTATGTTTGCTGGTCCGCATGCGTCCCGCGGGCCACAAATTTGACACTCTTAATCTAAACATTAAATTGCATACTGTCTTCCACAGTGCTATAGCCTCACTTTTTCCTACTGAATGATGAACAATGGATTCCTAAATGAATTGGGTGTGGCGCGGTTGATATGTATCACGGGAACATGCATTTGCTCTATTACAAGTCTGTGATCTCACCAAATATTTGAGCTCTGATGTAAAAGCGAAAGCGATGAAAATTAAACTACAGCTTAACTAACCGGTTAATCGAACTAAAAGGGGGGGAGCCGTTTCGGATAAAGAAGGGGAAGCCGTTTTCAATTTTTCGGTTAAGCTATGCACATCTATTGCTATTTTGTATCTAATTCTGAAAAGTTTTGAGTGTAAAACGAATTCAAGGTTCTCTTTGTAGGCTACACTTGTGTTCTTTGTTACAGTTAACCCTCCATCAGACGCAATATTCTCATCGATGAGTTCGGGTGCAATGCACCTGACAGGCGAAGGCAAAATTATCGTGATTAATATTATTAATACGCATTACTTTTAATTTTAGCATTCTAAAATAACCATTGACCTTCTTGAGATTTTTTTTAAAAAAGTGGGGATATGGTTGGAAAAAAAGCATCGCCTTCGCGATTATGTCCGTGCAGTACAGTACGTGTTTTTTGGATTTGCGATTTCAGAGGCATTTCGGATCACTCGGGTTTCGGTTAACTGGGGTTTTACTGTAATTCATTACCATGCTTGGTGAAGCCAAATATGCCCATAAAAGTTATAAAAAGGTGCAATTTGAATCATAAATTCTGATTTCATTTTTCCCCCTTTCAGTTAAGCATCCCAGTGGATCTCCGCTTTGACCGGGGTGGAATACCTGAGATGGGTTGCAGGTTCTCTCAAGTGAGTGTTCGCCTGCCCTCCAACACAGAAGGGGCAGTGCCAAGACTCTGGGAAGTTCGCAGGCGAATGGAAGAGCTCAAGACCTCCCCTGACACCCTTGTTATGTTCGGGGCCGTCTACTGCCTGTTGCCAATACTGCCAGAAGCCGTTGCCCAATGGATACTGAATACCGTCATCAGAAAGGTGAGGAATTCACTACTTTTTAATTATTTGAAGTTCTAATGAAGCTTTCAGCTATACCTGGTTGTTAAAATCAAAGTAACCCTATTCAGGACATTGTGGATAATTTTTCTGGTAGAAAACCGGATCTAGATGGTAGGCATTTAAGAACACAGAAAAACAAATGTTTCAAGAAAAATTCCAGAAAGGGAAGATAGGGAAAATAGGCAAAGTGTCCTCCATCTAAACGTTGCGCATTCATCTTTGTTGCAGTCAAATACAATCGCAGGCATGATGCATATTAAAAACTTATTTATAGCACTGTCAGTTCGATGCGTAGTAATTCGAGTGTGGAAGCGCCGGGGTAAACTAACAAAAATGAAAAACAACTTCTTTAAAACTAAAAAAAAGTGAGATCAGACTTTTTAAATGTGAAAACAAGTCTGACGTCATCATGACGTATCACACATCTGCATTCCAAACATTCTTTCAACAAATAATAGAAGGCAGACGTCATTTTGACGTCTCGCATATTTGCATAAGTGGATGAAAAAAATATCTTCTTGCAATTGGCACAGATGTGTAAGAGAACTAGCAGTTATCATAAAAAAAGTCACTTTAATTCATGTATGCATGGCAAAGTATGATAAAGAAGCCTATGGTACAAAATTGTCATTTTTTTCAGATGATTATCACTTTCTTATTTTCCCCCCTTTTTTTACGTCATTCGCTTCCTTAATTTCATACCACCAATTGTTTTTCCACCAGCACTCCGAATAAGAATATTTTAAATATAATCACGATGAAATAATAAATGAAGATAATTTTTAAACATAATTAAAGAAAAAAACACCTGACACTCATTTTATTTTGACATCGTATTGAGCTATGGTCAAAACAAGTGTTCTTTCTTTATTGACACCCTTTAAAAGCTCCGATTTCTCAACCCTTTTCTGTTAACAGAAGGAAAATAATTACTAAAATCGCTCTCATCGACATCTGGTATTCACATTTTAAATATATAAGTGCCCTGAGATTTACTTTGTTTTAATCATTCTAATTTAGAAACTGTTGTAGTAGAGGCCAATAATTAAGTTTATACCTCTATAGAAGTGCCATGAAAACGTATTTTATCAACCAACATTTCTTCAGAGTGTAAGAATCTCTACGAATCAGATATATAGACCACGGTTGACCACCTGCTCCAGAGGAAATAAATTTCATATCAGAGAGTGAAAAGGTTTTTAACTGTTTAGAGAAAAAGCAACCGCTGTTTCTTTATAAAACAATACAAACACTTAAAAGGAAATCATATTCTCCTGGCATTCTTCGCGGAGTTTCTTTACAAGTTAATGTGTTTGGAATGTTCGACTTACTGTCATTTAATATTTGAAACATATTTTGATATTAAATAATAATTTGTAGATGATAGAATTGATACATACCCACTTTTTTCATTTCCCACGCCCACCCAGCATACCCAAAGAGTGTAAAGTATGAAACCAGCCGACAGGAAGAAAAATTTCGGAAAATGCATACTACACCCTTTTTGGTTGGAAAGTAAACATAAGTAAACTTCATGAAACCCCACCAGCCAGTAGTGAGAAATAAAAGCTATATAAAAATTTTTGACATACGACACCCTTCTTGGACCAACGTTAATAAATTAAAAATATATAAACGCAGAAACATAAATAATACGCATAGTAAGGAAATAAATATTTAGTAAATGAAGAAACATGCATGATAATAAACATAAAAATAACAAAAATAAATAAACAAAATTTATAAATATAATATAATATGACAAAAATAAATAAAATATATTCATAAGTAGTACACATGTAATTCCATCCAACAGGATCGGAATAAAAGGAGCACACAAAAGCACGTGCAAAAGAATACCCCATAAGGCTATAATACGAATGAAAAAATAATACGTTTATTATACAATTTATTAAAAAAACGAAAGTTAAGTTATGCATTCCCTTGACGATTTTACTCTTACATGCTGTTTTATAGATTCTCTCCCATCACTGAAGCAACTCATTTCACAATGACTTATGAAAGCCCATGACAGCACTGCAGTGCGCATTGCCTCAAACCAAACCAAAGAAGTTAACGCATGCACATTATTCACACAAACAGTTTTCGAAACATTGCTACTAATAAAAGAGATAACAAATCAGATTGAAATGTCATTCGTTATATTACATCTCTCATTAAAAATATGATTCTATAGACTGCTATATAGTTTCGATCATTGCTAAAATAGCAAGGCTGCAATGCATACATACATAATCCACGCCGACCGACTCACCCAAAGGGTTTAGAATCAGCAAGGATCGACGGGGATGAGTCGGACCAGTCAAACCATCCCAAGGGCGGCGCAAACTAATCAAAAAGAAGAAAGAAAAAGTTACAATTAACATACCTACCTATTTGGAAGGTATGAATTACAAAGCTAAATACAAGTAGAAAAAAACACAAATACAACCAAAAACACACACAAATAGGCTCTAATGCATGCAAATTCTTCACTGCGAAAAGTACTGTAATTATCAAAAAAAGTTGATCGCAAAAGTTTGATGAATTCCAAAGTTTCAGATCTCCCTACATCTCCCCCCAAAAAACATTTTTCACGATAACTCAAACGTAACGCGATATATGGATGAAATACGTCAACGATTTGATTGTATGTCTGTTCGTGTATATGTAAAGACGACAACTGAAACGCAAGGTAAAGTAGGTGAAATTTAGAATGCTGTCTTTACTTCCAAGCTGTATGTCAGTATCAAATTTAGTGTCAAATCCGTTTATATAAAGAGGTATTTTAGCATAGCGAAGAAACCTAATAGGCATTTTTTCTTTTAGTATGAAGATGTAAAAATTGTGCTATGTAGTTTCTTAAGCAAGTGCCATATAATATACGAGAAAGTCGAGGGAATGCTCTCTCTTTTCCTGCATTAGAACAGTCAACTCCCTAGTACTAATTCTTGGTCACCACGAAGAACTTGTGACTTTCAGTACAATGCGGATACAGTCTTATGATTTCAATCTTAAATACAAGTTAGCAATTCTTTGCTAAAGCCAGTACCTAAAGTTTAGGTATTCTATCAGTTTTTGATTGAAGATGGGTAGGAACACAGCCGAAGGATAAAAATCAAAAACTTCTTCCTTAGATTCCCTTTTCAACAGCCATGACATGCCTTAGCCCACCAGGCCACTGGAAGTCAAATTATAAAGTACTCATTAAAATATAAAACCCTGCCTCCCCTCTACACAACTTATTTCTAGCGCCATATCTGTGTCCTTTAATTTCCTACCATCTTAATTATTCTAGAACCTGCTCCAGTACAACAGTAAGGCAAGACATTCATTAAGAGAATACCTCCTATTCTCTTATGTTGCGCAACTCTATTTCATTAAGGATGATTAACGCAAAAGGAAACTTTTATAGCAGCCTGAATAATTGAAAAGCAAACTCTTCACCAATAGGGCGTTAAGTAATTGTGCCCTAGCCAGACATGCTTCAGCTTCTTGTTGTAGGAGAATTGAAGAATTTTCCCGGAAAGCCTCATATTTCATGGTTGAAGGAGATTATCTAAAGGAAGGTTTTCCATTAAGTGCGTTATATTGTAACAATAATTAAATCCTGCTTTATGCTGTCTATGAAAGTTTAAGTAGTTAATCCCTGGTATTCTATAGAAGTTGCATTTAATGATTTAGCCTGTAAGACAATTTTAAGAATTATTATTATGTTATTTCAAGTAAAATATATCTTATGAAAACAAGGAATCTTATAATACAAAAAAACATTATACTATTTTGTGAACGATGCCAATGTCCTTTGAATGGACGAAAATATTCGGCACTGTCGCTAGCAGATGATATTTTTTTTTAGATTCTACTTTTGCTTATCTTGTTCCTAATGGATTAAAATTACACTTTGACGCACAATATATCAAAATTATAAAAAAATATGAAAAGTATCCAAACTATGAAATTAAAGGGGTAAAAGGTGCACGCACGAAGCAATAATAATTCAAGTTCCCAATCTATTCATTTTATGTCAAGTCAAATATTGCAAAGAAATTTAAGAGAAAAAATACTATGACCAACCGCCGTCTAAATTTGTTACGTTGCTGCGCCACATTCATCTTAGCTGACTTTAAAAAGTGAACTAAAAGCAATATAATTTTATCCTCACACACGGCATATCCTTGATGGAATCTGGTATTGAAACTGGAATCCTCCGGTTCCGAAGTCGAGACCTTATCACCAGGCCTCTGCTGCGTGATCACTTAGATTTATTCAAATAAATAATTCAGATAAAATTAATTTAGTAATAAATCTAAAATTAAATGGCAACCCTTTTGAGTGTCTTGGTTACAGAAATGATTTTCGATAATCCAAGTTACTTTAAATCACGTAATAATATCCTAAGAAAACATGCCATTGATGTTAAGGCTATTTAAAAAATCTAAGGGTTAATCTTGAATCTGCCGGCCGATATTTACGTTAAATACACTGTTACATTACGCTTTGCAAAATGTATAAAGTTGCTATAAATTTGTTAGTTATGCATTATTGACGTGTGTTAAATAAATTAGATGAATTAAAGTCAAAATGAATCATTTATTTAAAATTTTCAAGAAATTTACTTTTAGTGATTAGATTGTTTCAAGTTTTGTTAACGCATTCATAAAATTTCTAAAATTTACTATACAGAACCTTAAAATTTATAGTAAACACGTTACCATGTAAAGAACACGAGATATGCTTTTCTCTCAAATAATGAAAAAAAACGCTGCTTATAATAAATTATAAATTAAATGGCAGTGAACTGTAATAACGGAGTAGTGATAACAATGAGGAATAATAACAAAAACGACTGCAGTGAATCCGATAAGCCACATGGAAAAGTTAATTATGAAGAGGGAAACTTGGTTAATTTACTGACACAGACAGGAATAAATCTAAATTTGTTACTTCGCGTCTGCAGTCTAATGTAATTTATTTGCTTGCTTCCCTTATCTCGGGTTGACATTTCCCCCCACGCTGCTACACCCTCGGAATATTTATAACGTGGGATACTGAAATTTATATTGAATTATAATGATATGTAGAGCGCGGTCATCAGTTTATTTTTAACACCTTTGATGGTATCTAGTAGTTGGCTAACAGTGTTTCCTTGTCAGCTGCAAGACACAGATTCAGAAGTGTGTAAGTGAATGTATATTTCAGATTCCAAAATAAATTTTCATTTTTTCGTCTTCAGCGGATTTGAGCTTTACTGTTGAATATAAGCACGAATCAAATATTTTTTCAGTTTTTAGCATACTTTCAGCTTCATAATTTGATACACAATGAGCTGCAGCTTCTTATAAGTTCGGGGCTTACTTTTGAGATTATGTAGGAAAACTCAAAGTAGGGATAGTTGACCCAGTCAAATTTGGAATTGTTTGACCCATAATAAAAGTTTCACAAAACAACATTGATAGAATTTCACTCTTCTTGACTACTCAAATTATATTGCAGATTGCAGAATAAGTAATTGCCTTGGCTACTACTACTGAGGAAGATTTATTTTGCTTGTAGACGATGCGCTCTGGAGGAATATGAATTCCAAATCCTTCAAAGAAATTATATCGAATTGGTAAAAAGAATGCAAAATTAACTATTGCTATAGTGTATAAAAATAATTGATATTTAAAAAGAACAGGTGATTGATTGTAACTGCATTATTGTCTTGATGAATATTCCTGATTGTTCTTAAATCATTGTCTTTTACACCTTTACAATTCGGACCTTCGTTGTGCATCTGTATACAGTTGTACGAACTTGATGCATTCTTTCTACTACTGTTCGACGAAAGAAAAAATCTACCCCTTGCAGTCATCCAATCCTTTCTCGATCATTATCACTCAGTTGGACATAATTTGTTCTCCATTTCTTCAAAAGCATTCCATATACTTAAAGTAAATGTTCACGCCATTTTTCATTCTGCTGCCACTACTATCTTGACGTTAGTCCATTCGTCGTTTATTTCAGCGCAGCATGTTGTAGATGAAATGTCTTCAATGCAATGAAAAGAAGTAAAGACTTGATAACTTTTGATTTTTTTCTGATTAAACCGTAGAATTTATTTCAACGTATACATATTCTAATTTGAAATCCGTTGGAATGTGGGGCATTCAGTGCACAAGGGAATCAACTCCACTTAGGATCATATTGAACATATTTCATCTTTAAGAACTTTACCTGAAGCTCCCTTTAGAGCTTAACAGATCATTTTAGTAAATATCTTCAATTATATACTGATGTCTTCAAAGAATGTAAACTTTCCCCTGTAATTAAGAATTCCGTAAAAGACATTATGTCGATTATTATCCTTACAACCTTAATGTGATTTCATTGACCATAAATCAACACAGGCGGCAGTAGGTAAGTATGTGTGTGTTTTGGAGGGGGGGGGGATTGGGGTGCGTTGTTCACCCAGGATATCAAAGAATTCGAGGATAGAGGATCGAAGTGACTGGTAGTGGATAGATTTGCATGTAGTGGAGCCAGCTTAAGAATGCCAATAACCTGTTTTCTCTATTCCCCTATCTTCCGCCATCATTCATCATTGGAATTTCTGTGCGACTTTCTTTCTCCATACTTTGCAATGCATAGGACAAAGATCAGTACTTCTTATACCGCTAGTTTTTTTCTACTGTGCTCATAGTTTTCCAGGTACTATTCCTATTCATAAAAGTTATTTGCAGGTTCTATATCTACAGATAAAGCGCTTTTTGGAGGTACTATCAAATTCAATATTCCTTCTGTTGGACGTTATCTTTTTGGACAGTTTTCATTTTTTACTCTAGGACTGCTCTTATGTGTTTGAGATTATGAAATTTAATGTTACTTCGAGAGAGGTTTACTTGAACATGTGATGCTATTCATTCCTATTCCCCTGCTTTGGTAGTTCAGTTGCAGACTTTTTCCTGGTCTATACATATGGTGTCTTTCTCCTCCCCTTCGATAATTTGAATTTCGGATAATCTTTTTTAGAACTTATTTCGGTAAAATTCAATATTTTATTTGATTTTACTCCTTTTTCAAACCCAGTTCATTATCAGACAAATTTAAAATAGCTCCTATTTGATTTTCTTGCCGCCGGCCCCGGGGCAAGTGTTCTAAATTAAAAAGGTGTAAATATTCATTTCGAGGAACTGTAAGTTATTTCTATAGAAGAAAAATTAAATCGAACAGAATGTAAAATACCTATAAATAAAATCTTATCCGAAGTGAACCACCCAATCATTTCATCCGTATGTACAGTACTTATATATAATGTCTCATCCGTAAGTAAAATACCTGCTAATCACGTTTTACCCGCATGAACCGTACCTGCGAATAACGCAATGCTTAATTTTAGCAATTAGATATTTAAATTATTACTAAATCCATGCATTCTGCTTCATTTTTGGCAGGCCACTGTGGTCCTGGCGAACGTCCCGGGCCCCGAGGATTTCCTGAGTCTGGGCTCGAAGAAGCTGAAGAAGATCATTTTCTGGATGTCCCCTCGGCCGGAAATCCCAGTCGTCTTCTCCGTCATATCGTATGCAGGGTCCATCCAGCTGTCGGTGTCCGCCGACAAGATGGTGGTCACGCAACCTCAACTTCTCATCAAAGAATTCGTCACAGAGGTCAGTATTTGGTCATCTCATTTATCATCCTTTCCTTTTATCGTAGCTTCGCTGTTTATAATCGGTTTTCTTTTTTAATAAATTCTAAATTTACTATACCTTTTTTGCTTATTTGAAGACACTGAGCACAGGCTAATATTTACAAGCGAAATGATGGCCGGGGAAAGGAGATAGATCTGAAGGCTGTTTAGTATGTTGGAATTAAAATTACAGTATAACAAAGAATGAAAGGTGGAATTACTTTCTCAGAACATGCATAAACTGATCTCGGAAATAAAGTAGAAAATAATGTCTATTCACTGTTGCAGAATGGTCCCAGTAAATCATTCTACATTAAGTTCGGTAAAGATTTATTGAGTTAGCGAGTTACTAGACGGATCGATTATTTACGAAAAGTATACTGAAGAATGATGGGATTTTTAATCTTAGAAGTAAAAAGAAAGTGGGCGACTTATTGTTTGAGAAATTATAAAAAAATTAGTGATACTGCTTGAACAGAATAGAAGGTAACTATATTAATTTGTATGGATATAAATAATTAATTTTCTTTTAGGGAAGATTGTTGTTTGGTTTTATTTCCCCAAGCATTTTACTGTTTCTTCTAATTGTTTTAAAGAAACTCAAATGAGCACTGAATCAGGTCTTGAAAGAATTTTAAAAAATCTACAAAACTTATAATCTTTTGTGACGGAAAATAAGGTTTTCTATTAACGGGTTTCAAGATGAATCAAATGGTTTTCATTAGAAACTGAAGCGTTTGAGCATTGAACCAATATCCTGTACAAATTTGAGATACACCCTTCTGAAAATGATGTTAATAAAATTCTAACACACTATTGCTTGTTCTAACGCCTAAATTCCATTGCACATTTAACGCACAATTCTATTGCACTCACAAGCATTTTGCCGACTTATAATTTCAATTGAGTCTCTTGGTATAGATATTCATTATTCCCTAAAAAGTAGTTTTAAACTTCAATTGTGATAGGCATTTAAGCCTTTTTTCGTTTTGTATACTGTTAGCTCGTTGTCTACATGAACCTAATGGAGATCAAGCAACTGTCCGTATCATCTAACATCTAACTTGCTGATCATCGTACAACTTCACTTTCTTATTCCTCGCTGAATTGATTTAACTGTTTAAATAACGTATATTTTACTCAGCTGTTACTGAATTGAAACATGGAGAAAGATTAACCATTAGAAACCATAATCATTCAAGGTTGTGATATATTCTCTACTAAACTTACCATCTTAGAGGATTTTGTTTACAGATTTCTAAAGATTGTGAAAAAAAAGAAAGTAAATCATTGGGATATTACCTATGCCTTCAAGAGATGGAAGAGAAACGAATTCAATATTTGTATATTTGTATAAACAATGAAACGGTTTGAATTTCACTGCAACATGAAAGGTTTGAATTATGCATCATAAAAATATTAAAATTTCCTAAAATTAGGAAAAAAAATTAGCGACAAGTTAATGAAATCATCAAGATAATTAAAAAAATTTTAATCGGTCTAAAATCATTTAAAATAAGTATTTTCGAATCTATCAAGAAACATACACAATTTGCTTAATTTTTGATTAAATAAATTACAATTAAATAAAAAAGGCTCAAGGGTTACATTTCCACCTAAACTATTTTTTTTTTTTGCTAATTTGGTTCTAGTCCATGATCTGCCCTGCTGAGCTGAATATAGACACTACATATTCGATTTTATTAGTAACTAGTACGGTACGCACTTGGCGTGCCTACGTGAATCAGGAACTTCAAAAAAAAAAAAAAAAACGCCCACAATGAGCGAGAAAAGTTTTGAAAACAACAAAATAAAGATACATTCGTTTCCCTTGGCGCTTTTTTGC
>BGPR01001323.1:110119-240520 GCA_013235015.1 Araneus ventricosus | reverse complement strand
CGTTTGTGGAAATATTTGAAGGGTGAACTCTCACAATTTTTCTTGTCTGTATATGTTTGTTGGACACGAAGTCAAATCAACTATCACACAGAAAGCGGCCATCCTATTAACTATCATATTTCACGAAGAGTCTCCTTTAAAAGCCACGGCTGTCGTTGTCTATCAAAAACAATTCATTCGTCATACGAACACGCAGGGAAAAACTTTCTATAAAATAACAACCAAGTCATTATCTAAAACTGCGATGCAAAATCCTAATCAAGCGTATAACATCATTAATTTTGAAACTAAAACTTTAAGTCAAAACTAATTGGTAATGTGAGTACGTTATGCGAAAAATTCTCTTGCGATTTTTAAACTCAAATATGCATTCTTTTTCATATGTTGAATTTAATTTATATTATGCGTATTAATAAATATTTTTGCTTCATTAACGTTAAAATTAATTAATGGCATCTTCCAGGAGGTTTAAAAACAGTTTTTGCGGTAATAAATCATCGACAATTTGTTGTCGTCAAAAATTTAAGGAGATTAAAATTTTTAATTCGTAAGAAATTATTTAATAATCTTTGGAAATGTCATGTAATAAAAATTGTTTTGTAAAGTACCTGATATCAGGATTTTTGAAAGTCACATTTTTAAAAAGATTATCGGTAAGTTTGACTATTCTTTATTTAATAATTCAAAAGACTAAATTTGAAATAAAGAAAATAAATATTAAAATTCCTGTAGCTTATGAAAAGTAAAATATCTTCAACAATAAAAAATTGTAAGCAATTATCGGTCTATTAAGGAATGCAAACAGCAGCAGATAGTTTAGCATATCACCGTGTATGCCATAAAACTGATTATTCTCTATTTTTAGAAGAACAAAATAGTAGATAAAAGATTTTTAAAGCATTGTAAGTCTTTGAAATTAGTAAGACCAATATGCTCACCATTTTCGATATTCCAATTATTTTTTTCTTTCATTCAGCAAAACAAATTTTATTCCAAGACTCGCCTCTTTATCGGAACAACTTGTTATTCAGAACAGTGACTGTATCTCATTTCACTTTTATCATCTTAGGTTTAAATTTTATTTAAAAGTTGGAATGGTGAAAGTCTTGAGCAATGGAACGGAAACCTAGTTTATTTTGAATAATAATCCTATAATTATTTATTTATTTAACCCTTGCTGGTTCCATCTACCTAAAAATGTGTAAGACGCACATAAATTCTCGAGGAAGATTCACGAAAACATAATAATATATACATTGAATAACAAAAACAAATTGCGTGGTATATAATATAAATTACAGAATTTAGAATCACATGCGCATAAGCATTTTATAATGTGCAAAGAAGCAAAAATAATAAGCACAAACACACACAGAATAATAACAGAATTTCGAATGGCGCAACTACTAAACTAAGCAAAATACCAACTAAAACATGATAATCACAACTATTAAACTAAATAAAACGCCAGCTAAACGATAATAATAGCTTATAAGTCCAATGGCATTAATAAAGTATAACACAAAAAAGAATATTGATCGGAAACCAGAACAGCATAATTTTGAACATAACACAAACAACAACTTGTATTTACTTTGTTCCATTTTGACCAAACTTTTTGTGCAAATAAAATGCGGTATTGTTAAGCTGCTGTAATGCAAAAGTAAAAGACGAATGTAGTACGAAATCGTTTTTTAAGTTTTCACTTTATATTCCTGGGTTACAGAGACTATAAATGACTGTGAAGATTCTAAGGGAAGTTTTCAAACCTACATCATACTGTGCATTATGTTCTTTTAGGCAAAAAAAAATTCAAATACACTGCTGTTTACATTTATTTACTAAGTTGTAAAAATAAAAAGTAATCTGATAAGCAATTCAAATAAAACCAACTAAAAATAATAAATTCGAAGAATGTCAATACACTTTAGATTAGACTTTCTCTAAAAATACTATCGAATACTATGCATCTGATCTAAATAGAAAAATATATTGGATAAATTAGACAAAGATTAAGAACTAATTAAAAAAATATCGAAACTTAACCGAAATTCCAATATAATAACTACAATTGAATCAGCAGTTTGGAGAATGGATAGAATCCCAAAACTTTTTCCTTAATAAAATAAAATAAATTTCATATTTTTCTTATTTACTAGCCGCCTTCGGTGACCAACTGTTCGCCCGTAATATAAACAACCTGTTTCAACTTGGTGAATTGGAGGTTATAGAGGCTGAAGGACTCTGCCAAAGTTTTATTTTGGGGTATATCTCGAAAATGGAGGGTGGTGGGTGGCAGGCGACCATTGATGACATATCTAGACGCCATAAGCTTTCATATGAAAGTAAAATTGTCGAAATCGGTCCAGTGGTAGGAGCTGGGGAACTGGTAATCTGGTTTCGCTGATTATTTTAAACTAGCCACCTTTGTCAACCAGTTTGTTTGCTGGGAATATAATTTCAACTGAATCTCTTGCGCATAATTTGATATTCATGGTTCCCTTAACAAATTAATTTTAAATTTCAAATTGCGATAGACATTTAACCCACGTTCTTTCAGCAGCCTTGCATTTGTTCTGCTCCTTGTCTACATGAACCTCCCTAAAGCTGACAAGTGACTGTCCGTGTCAAGTAACATCTAATTGAAAGTTATCGGCGCCAACTTTACTTCTTATTCCTTTTATCAAGTATACATTTGATTTCAACATTGAAATGGCGCTGCATATTTTACGTCCAGCAACATGTTAATTGGCTTAAACATTCTGATAAAAAGAATTAAAACATAGCAATCATAATCTATCATCTTACTGGATTATTTCCTAATATACTTACTACCTTGAGGACTTTCTTTACAGGTTTCACAGAAAAATTGATCAAATGAAAAAAGAAAGTGAAATCCAGTAGGATATTAGCTAGTTTTCAACAATAGATGTAAATCATGCTAAAAAATATTTTTTTAAAGTTATTAAAAGTAGAGAAAAATCATACGGCAACTTATTTAATATCATTGAAAGAATAACTTTTTAAATTTTCAGATGGTGTAAAAATCGTTTTTGTGCTAAAGTTTCTTCGAAAGTTTTCAAGGGAAAATGCCAAAATTTCACTTAATGTTTAAATAATTAAAATTAAAAAAACGGCTCCGAGATGCACATTCCCACCTTCCAAAGTATATTTGTGCCAAATTTGGTAGCTCTGAGTCCAGTGATCTATTCTGTAGAGCACCAAAACAAACACACAAGCACATTCTTATATTATTATTAGTAGAAATATAGATATAGATTGTTTTTGAACCATTTTTTTAAACAGTCTTACATCAGTGGTTTACTTAGTGATTTCCGTTACTGTTTTACAGCCAACAATGAACGTCTATTATGATAACGCACATTTTGTGCACTCAGTGTGCGTTTCGATTTCTTGCCGCTTGTTCCCTTCTTCAAATTGCTGATTCAATTATATCAAAGATAAAATAATAATTATTTCAAACAGCACAAAATGGTTCTTTACGCTACGAGAAGCAATCGCAATATGTTCAATTAAATCCAATTTAAATTGCCCTGGGCCTCTTCACTTTTATCCTGTAAATACAAATTCACTCCTTTAGACTTTTCTCGCATAATGATAGCATGATACTCAGTATGTTTTTCTTATTACATTTTTAATAGTCCTATTTTTCATATTTTATCAAGAAATTTTACTGATATGTGTTATATTATATTAACTTATTGACGCAATCTTTGCAAAATATTGACTATCCGCAATTTTTGCTTTTCAGCTAAAGAGATTGTCGCACCTTCTGGCCAGACGGCGTATTCCTGGAGAACACAGAAGACGAAGTCATTTTACAGAGGAAAGGAGACTGGCTGAAATCATTAACCCTCCAGACGGAGAGGTAAGTTACTAATTATAATATTATATCTGATAATCAATTAAATGCCATCATGCATGATTTTATTAGAAGGACACACAAAACTGATTTCCATAAATTAGAATATTTCAATAGTGGAATCAGAAGTAATAATGATCTCAGTTTGCATTTTGGCTACTATGATATCATTTATCCAATTTCAAATTCGTGACAAGAGAATGAAGCTTATAGGTTGATTGTTTGATTAGATTATCGTCCTAGTTTTAAGCTGCGTTAAAGCTAATTTTAAATGATGGACGCTTTTGAAACTTCAACAACAGCGTATACAATGGATCTTTGGTGGAGTTGGGTCTCAAACAGGTAGGTTTCGACCCTGAAACCGAGACCACAATCCATCACGATTCTGTGGGTTGACTGAAACGGTATTCATGGACAGGTGTAGCAACTAGCTCTCCCTTCAAGACATTTTTATGGTAGAGAAATAAGTATCCACAAGATTTTCATAACAGTATATTTTCTACGCAATTCAATTAAAATATTCTTGTGCATTACGTGATTGTTTACTTCATTAATGACATAATCGTACGAGAAAAGTATTTGTCAACCCCAATGGCGTGCATTCAACCGAAGCAAGTGAATCAGCGCTTCAGTAAGCAATTTTGTTTTTTCAGGCGCAATCTGGTTGTGTGTTCCATCTTCTTTTCTCTCGAAAACTTTCAAATGAATCATGATTTTGTTTTTTTTTTTGTTTTTCATTACGTCCGAAAACCCGCCCTTATTCTGTGAATGAAGGGTATAGGGTAAAAGGAAACAGGTCGCGTGTTACATCACTCTTCCCTCATTTTTTCTTGCTTTCGAGCCAATCGTGAGTGCGATGTAAAAAATAAGTAAGGTAAGCGAGAAATTTACCTCTCTATTGGTTTCATTGAGTTCATGTTCCTCCGCTCAATATTTTCACCCTGACACCGATCACATGACTTTTCAGAGAATTGGTGTGAAGCATGTGTAGTAACGCGCATTGAAGAAGGAAAATTACGAAACTAAACATTAGAAGAGTGTACATTTCTTAATGTATCAGTTTACACTCACGTGACGCAACATTGCACACACCAATTTAATTCTGGAATCCACTGCTTATATTGCTGAAAGGGCAAGCAATTGACGGCACAACAAAGCAAAAGAAAACGATCATTACGTGATAGATGACATGCGCTGTTGCTTTCACCATCTGACTATGACATACCGGGAATTTAATCCATTGCTATGAATTACTGAATGCATCACAATGCAGAAAAACACGGGACGTCACAGCCACGTGACTTATTATTTGCTTCATGCATAGTAACGTCTTTGTTAAATATAAAAAAAGAATACATAGTTGTGTTAAAAAATCATCAAAATTAAAGAAATAAATATTAATGTCTCTTTTATATTTGATAAAAACTAAGTCCAGGTCGCTATGACCCTTAAAAAATATAAAATTTTAAAAAATTGCCAACACTTTAGAATTTTAGAGCATTTCTATCATAGTCCAAAATTAACAGGAAGTAGAAGAGAAAAACAATTCAGCAAAAACAGAAAAGTTAGAACAATGGAATTCTCAAGAACAACTTCGAAACAAATTTGCTGTTGTTTAGAACGCGAATGCAAAATTGAAGTAAATTAAGGCAAATGTTTAACCTTTCTCCTTCAAAAATTGTTTTCATTAGCGAAGGGACAAGTTAGAAAGCTATTTAACCTTTGTCTTATTGTAAGTCTCTTGTATAAATTACCGTGTTTCCCGCGTGAATTTTATTAAGACAGTTCTTAACGCAATTATCTCTTTAACGACAATCTGGTTAGATTGGAGTTGAAGTGTTAAATTATGTTATGCAAAAGAAGCCATTAATGAAATCTACCTGCTTTTCGAAAATCTAATTCAGGCGAATTGCGTTTATTCAGAAGTTGTCACCATTTGCATTTTCGTATTCACACATTCGTTAATTTTATGTTGATAAATATATATGGGAGTCTTTGGTATGATACTAGTTAAAGAAGTTTTAACATCATACAATTAATAAAATCTCTAACTTTGGATTAAAATTTCAAATATGTAAATCCGAATATTGATCACAGCATGAAGACAATTTTCTGAACAAACATTAATTACAAAGACAGAGAATAAGATTATTGATCGAATATGTCCGAATATTTACAAAGTATGACTTGATTGTGATGAAGAAATAATGCATCATTTTGTTCAGCTCAAAATATTAGTGAATTTGATCATTAAAGTTCATTGGATAGAAGAAGTAATGCATCATTTGGATCAGCTCAAATTAAAACATTTTTTCCAAAATCTAATTCAGGCAAATTGCGTTTGTTGAAAAACTGTCGCCATTTTCATTTGCGTATTCACACATTCACTAATCTTACGTCGATAAATATGTGTATTTGTGTTTTGTATTATACAGGTTAAAGAAGCCATTTTGTATCATGCAATTAATAAAACCTCTGGATTTGCAATAAAATTTTGAATAAGTAAACTCCAATATTAATTGCAACATGAAGACAAATTTCTGTTTCTCTTTCAACAACATTAATACCAGTGACAGAAAGTAAGATTACCGATCGAGTATGTCCGATATATTAACTAAATATAACGTAATTGGAATGAAGAAGTAACGAATCATTTTGGATCATTTGGATTTATCTTGTCAATAAATTTAATAAAAGAAAAGGATGCCCCAGATAAAACGTTCAACACAGATTTAATGAAATACAAATTTACAATAGTGCAACAGCCCAGTTGCATGAATAACAACATTAGAAGTCGTGGGCAGCATGACAGATACGATAATGGCAAAGCTTTATCAATAACAAACCTTTGGATAATTTGAAGTAAGAGTTCAAAGGATTTGCCGTTTGAAGCGATATACGCTTCGACTGTTGTTATGGCAACTGGTTTGTTGTGCTATTGCAAATTTGTATTCCATTAAATCTGTGTTTTATGTTTTATCTGATGAACCCTTTTCTTTTACTTAATTCTCTGACAAACAGTCACATGACTTGTTTGAGTGTATCTGACCTACCCTTAAAATTTGTAATTTTTGTTAGGATAGCCTTGTATAAGTATGAATAATGGCACTTCTAGAAATTTTGAGACAGATAAGGGTTTACCTTTACATATAAACAGCATAAAGATTAAGAGCGGTCTCATTAATCATTAATATATTTCATCAAAGAAAAGACGAATAACAAAGGTTTATTTTTATTTGCATTACAACATATTCTACTAATCTCAAACTCATCTTTACAATCTTAGAAATAAATGTGTTATTAACGAATTGCATTAATCCTCCCTAATTCTCACAATCTAAATTATTCTTTTTAATCTGTTAATGAGAAAGAACAACTCAATTCCAAAAGAACATCACATCATTACCGCCCTCCGCGATCATTCTTTTATCGTGTTATTCTAATTATTTCGGAGAAAAGAGAGAACTGTTCACAAAAGAAAATGGCCGAAGTAAGTTCAAAGGGATAAAAGATAAGATGCTCAAGTTTCGTTTTAATTGGTAAGGAAGTCATTAAAAGTAATCTTCGAGTCTTTTCGGGCCGTTGAATGGACTAAATAGCTCACCTTTTCTCCTCTATCATATGGATTCCTGTAGTATTTGTGAACATTTCTACTTCTCATTTCGCTATTTTTGTTGTAGTAACTTTTGAAGTATTGAAGTAAAAAGGCCACATGTTTAATCATTTTTCTGACAGAAATTTGCATAAGAATTTTTGCTTTCTCATACACGAAGTATACAAAGAGAAATTATTGTAAAAGAATGAATCTCTCTGAATCAGAAAAAAAGCAATTTTGAAATTATGTCAGTCTGTCTGTGAACACGACAATTTCAAAACGCAAAGACCTAGACGGATAAAATTCTGTATGTAGTCTCTTTAACACCAAAATGAATCCGTGAACGGGAAGTCTATCTGTATACATGTTCTTGTGCGTATGAATGCGATAACTCAGGAACGCAATGAACGAATGAAATTTGGCATTGGTTTTTGGATCTGCATCAAATTTTGGACCAACCCTTCCCGGCGTTGATCGTCTATTCGCAAGTGCTATTCATTTCAAAAATCCGAGACTAGCAATTTTGGACGATTTTACTACTGAAAGGGGTGACAGGTCATGAGTAAGATGAGCGCTTTTCCGGAGTTCTTTGTTACGTCATGACCTTCGTCCAATTAATAGTTTTTTTACGTAGTCTTTTTTTTTTTGGTTCGTCTTTACAGAAAATCAATAAACGAAAATAAAATATTTATATGTACGGCTAAGTAAAATGTAAACATTTTCCGTTCCATTTTCCCCTTCATCCCTATTTTGGTGAAATCAACTCCGCCCGGCGCATGCACATAAGCGCGGAGGCTTTTCGTTTCTGAGAATGATCAGTATGGGAGTGCGATAACTGGAAACCACTACGACTTAAGTGAATGAAACTTGGTACCTTGTCTTATGCTCATATCCGTAAACTTGCATCACCTTTTGGACCCAATGGTTGCAAGGGCGACGTCCCTTCTTCATTATAGTACAAAGCACAAAACTCGGAACATTATGTCGGTAGGCGCTATGTGCCTATTTCGTCATTCCGGCATATGGTTCATTTGCGAGCTTTGTTGCTTCCTCTGTGATTCATCGCGAGGATGAGACTCTTAAGAAGAAGTGAACAGAACGCGCCATATTGTTTTAACACAATAGAATGTCGAGAGGAGAACGCTCACGCTGGTTTATGTTTATAAATATTCAACTAAGTGGTGATAATAAGAATAAAAGCTAAAGTGTGTGTTACTTTGTTTGTCTGCTGGAACTTTAGAAGACGAGATGTGATAATATGAGAAAGTAAAATTGACAAGTTCCAATGTAATAAACGTACACAAAATATTTAGCCACACTAAAAAGTAAAATAAATCCTTAACAAATCTGCAATCCGCATTTAACTCCAATATTTTACCGTTTCGATTAACTGAAATAAAAAATATTTCTTAGTAGACACAAATTATTGAAAAGGGTAAATCAGAATAGACACATGAAAACACATGCTAGACTTATACCCACATGGAAAAACTACGAACTCCGACTGAGTGACAATAACGTTGGTACTTAAACTGCTATAGAACTTTGTCGATTATATAATAGTTTATCGGAAATACTCTGATCAGACCTCTCTTCCTGTGTCACCATTTGGATGAGGCCCCAAACACAAATCCCGACTCCCTGCTTCTTTTTTCGTGCTCAGCTATATAAGGCCGGGTGCACACTAGTCGATTCGTGTCGTTGAAACTATAAAAATAACAATTTTAACCCCCATTCCCTCTGTGTGTCTCCACAGGGCGCATGTGGGTTACTATTGTTATTTTTATAGCTTCAACGACACGAATCGGCTAGTGTGCACCGGGCCTTAGAGTCATCGTAAATGATGTAATAAATAGTACAGTCGTGCTGTACCGATGCACTAAGATGTGATAGGCTTTTATGCCTTCATAAAAGCGGCTTTTAACAATGTACCCTATTCAGTTGACTGAATCGCGCATAATTGAAGAGTGATATAAATCATTTTTTCCCTTCCAAAATAAGGGAGATCTTGCCACTGTCTGACTAAGATACAATCTTAAATTTCAAATAGGTATTTTTCTTGAACAAACAAAGAATTCATTGCAACAAAGCTGGTAGTCTGGATTGTTAAAAAGCTCGAATTGTTCGAAAAATTGCACCATGTCACTGTAATTGTTCGAGAAAGTTTGAATACGTCAAACATGTTGGTTTCCATAGCAACTCTTTTGAAGAAATTCCGACTGAACGCGATGACGACGAATGAAATAATGAAATTTGCATTAAAAATGTATTTTTTAAGAGAATTTTAGGAAGCTATATTATCAATTTGATGCCGGCAACTTTATTACCTTTAGTTTTTTGTTTATTTCAGTTTCGTGTTAAGCAATAAGCAGTTTTCAATAAATTTTAATTACAGCAGTGACAAAAGTTTTTTTAGTTTTATGTTAACTAAGAAGTAGTTTTCAATAAATTTTAATTACAGTATACTATTTGTGATAAAAGCAAGCAAATATTTTTCTTTTGAAGACAAGCAAATAATTGCACAGTTTTTATCATACATTAAAAATTCGAAATACCATGAATAGGACCCTAACTTCTATTTTTAAAAAAAGATTAAATTATTAAAACTTGAAAGGAAGTATTAGAAGTATTTTTGAATTCATTAATACTTCTAAGACAATTTTTTAATCTTCATCTAATACTGCATTTAACTAATTTCATCAACCCTTCTTATAAATGGTCTTATAAATGGCTGAAACAAATCGTATACATCTGCTAATATTAGGGTTGCAATACATCCCGTGTATATGAAATTGTCACTATATGAGATATACACTTAACTACTCAGCCCCTTATTACTATTTGTCCCGTTTTCGGATCACACTTAACCAAGTTCCTAAATGGGAAGAATTAAAACGTACTATTGCATATTTACTAGTAGGAAACATCGATATTGCCAACAGTGAGATTGTGCGAATATCGATGGCTTTTGATGATCGCTTTTTCACAACTATTCAATTAATTTGTATATCTTAAAGAATATTTAGAGAAAAATAACGCCAACCAAAACTGCGCAGCAACTATGAAATTGAATATGGAAGAGAAATGGCTTAAAGTTTTTGCAGATGCAAAGCATATTGATCATCAGTCATTTCTAATAAAGCTATGCGAACACGTATTTGCCATTCCAGCCCACAAGCAAATGTGGAGGGAATATTTTCCCTATTGTCAACTCAATGATCGGACAAAAGAAACAGGTTGTCAGTGAAGACAATTGAAGCAAATTTAATTTCTCATTATAATTTTCAAATAACTTGAACCCAGTTTTATAATTAGGTGAAAGAAGAAAATGATATAATTAAAAAAAGTAAAATCAACTTTATAATATGACTGGTTAAAAAGGATTAGCCTTGCATCTTTTTTATTATTGCGCGTGTTCGTTTTATTAGATTGCTTAAACTTTATTGATTTTTTATCAGAGTAAAATAAACCGTTACCTACCCAATTTTTTTCATGTTTTATTTATTTAGCATTTAATCGTCCCGTATCAATGCTTGACAATTACGGCAACCCTAGGTAATATTGATAGTTCTTACCATGTTTAATTCACATAATAACCACTTCTTTTAATGTGTTATATGTTAATTTCTCCGTTTCAGTTCTGCTTGGTTTCAACTTTTTATTGCGTTATATCATTGAAGCTGCTTGATGGTTTCCGCAGTTTAGTTATTTCTTATTTTCAGTAGCTTGATTATTTTTATTCATTTCATAAAGAGAAAACACATATTTTCAACTCGCAAACGTTAGTGAGGAATTATCTCTGATTGTAAAGTGTAAGGACTTTCACTTATGTTGGACCATAGATTCTTCCTCAATCAATACGAAAAATATAAGTAACATTATTTTCACAGAATTAGTTCTACACCCAGTAAATATACCTAAAAAAATTATGACTTCGCAAATTGGAGACTCATAAAAATGCAAGTATATTATTGTATTTTGCAATCCATAATTTACATTTCCCAAGCATTTGAAATTCCTTCTTTTCAAATATATTTGAATATCTTAAGCTATGTGCAAATTTATCAATTCTCGATTTTTTTTTAATATGAAGTTATTTTAAAGAACAATAAAGCGACAAATGCACAGATAAATATTTTTCGATTGAAAATTTGTTGCGCACGCAGTTGATTAAAATCGCGGCAGAATAAATATTTAGATTCGAATTCAGTCTTTTCGCTTTGGATTTTGCACAGAAAATTAGTTATTCCTTTTTCATGTCTCTCCGGATTATTTTCGATTGAAAATAAGTTCAAGAATTTTGGGGGCTTAAAAATTTGTTCTCTTCAGCAAGTAAAAGAAGAAAACTTTAGCCAGTATTCCAAAGCAATCCTAGGTCATAATTCAATTTTCTCAGAACTTTTAAGGCATCAGACAATGAGAAAACTATTTAGAATTCGAACTCGCTTAAATTGTTCTTTTATTCTTGGCTTTGTCTCTATTGCATGGCCTTTTCAGGAATTCGAAAGGGAATAATATATTCAAGAAAAGAATAACAAAATATCACAAACAAGCTTAAGAGTCGAATCATAATTTTTTTTCTTCTTCAGCGATGTTAGTTTGTACAGTTTTTACTGGCAGCACACATTTAATGGTTTGAAATAGTTTCATTATTAAAAAGAAAAGACTCGTTTCCGGAAATATGCTGATTTATGTAAATTGTCAGGACAAAGAGCATAGGAATGAATTATGGAAATTGCCCCTCCAGCGTTAGTACTTATCACCAAATATTTTAATCTGTTAGGGTTTTTTTCTCCCTTTGCAATTCGGTTCAAGGGTGTTTGAAGGAAATTAAAACATGCGGTAGTGTACGCGAATTGTTTCCATCCTTAGTTCGAAGTCAGTGGGAAAAATTTAAACCCCTAAACTTTCTAAGCGATGTTGGAAAGGTTTTTTTTTTTTTTTTTGCAAATACTGTTGCAGGTAAGCTCTGAACCTCTTTGAGGGGAAAATTGTGGTCGTAGTTCTAACCCCACTTGATCTAGCATATTCAGACAAATCCATGAGTCAAGGACTCATGATAAGGAGGAATAAGGGCATCTTCTGATGGTCAAAACGTCCTTACTTGGGTAGAAGTCTAGCATAGATCCAACATATGGGGATATGCTTCTTCTTGAAGTATTTTCAGGGATACTGGCCCGCATTTGTGTTTCAAGTGGAGGAAAACCAGGAAAAACTACAGCAGAAGACTTCACGACCACAAAATCTTCTTCCTTTGATTCATCTTCCTCAGGCATGCCATGCCTAACTCACTGAGGTTAAGGCATTAAGTTTGAGGGGGAAATTAAACCTTGAGACTCTTTAATAAAAGAGGGATACTAAAAGAAAAAAAGAAAACTAATGGCTTCCTCTTTAATTGAGTTGGTTGTTAATATTATTATTTTGTGTATTTCTTGAGAGAAAATAAAATTCTTTGACTAATAGATTTCGTACATAGGACAGGCTGAAACAACGGGTTTAACGGTTAGTTGCTTGTATCCGTGGTCCAAAATTATATCTGAGGGTGTTTGTGTGAGAAAGGTTATTGAGAGCAGATAGATAAAAACGGTCCCCTGCTTGTTTCACCAGTATTTGAACTTGAAAATTCTGTTTACATTTTGTTCAAGGATGTTGAGAGAAATTCTACCTAACTTTTCAATTTGGCGAAGACAAGACTAGTTATTTGCATGTATTATATCAGTTTACGTACCTTTATGTTTCTCATTTAAGATTATCATTTTACAAAGAGATTGCAGAACTTTTTCTTCACTCCTCAACCAGTGGATATAGTACGCTATTCAAAATTGAATAAATTCCAATCCACTCCAAAACAAACTACTTACAATACAATAATTAATTTTGGAAAATCAAATATTGCATTGAAAGTTATTTGGAAAATTATTTATTGCAATGAAATTCAAAAATTTTTCTATAGTGTTCTACAAAAACAGTTTTATCTTAAAATGACATTTTGAAATGGTTTCCCATTTCATAACTGCGCCCAATTATAAAAAAATACTAGTTTTTGCACTGCTCACTAAATTGATATTGATAATAATTAATAATGTTATGTAAATTAAGCGTTTAATGAATCTGACAACTTAAAATTAAATTTTAAAAAATATATTTTGCGATATGTCCATTTCAGGAATTTTTAAGCCATACGACTTTGTGAACTGCTGTTTTATTTATTACTATTACTGTTACTTATTCTAGAATTATTTTTAATGATGCGTTTCAAATTAATAAAATCCTGCATTTGCTTTATGAGCAGTCAATTTAAGCCGAAACGCTTCAGTTTTAATTATTTTTTCTGTTCGAAAATATTTGTATAGTTTTTGATGAAAGACAAAGAAATACCGTAACGAAACATTTGCTGTGAACTTAATATATTGCATAAGGAAACTAATTTTAGACTATATGGATTTTCAGCACATTCAGAATTACTGCTTTTATTGAATTTCATTAATTTTTTTAAAAAAGTAGAAGAAAAATTTAAGAACAAAAAACGGTCTATGTCAAGTTTAAGTTTAAATACTAAAAGAGAAAGTTGTTGAGAAGCGGAAGGGAAGTCATTTAGCTGCAGGCGAAAATGACACTGGCGCCAGCATCATTTTTTGTGAATGTGGGGCGATGCACTAAAAAAAACGATGGAATGGAATAGATTTAATTAAGGCGGGAAGCGGGCATCTTGGAAGCGCACGATTTGCAAGTTTTACATTTTGCTGTCAAACTTCCGAAGTTTTTCAATACATCATTTGGTTTTTGTTTAGTCGTTATTATTTTTTTTTACTTGTATGTAATTGCTATTCTTCCCTAAGGTGTTAAAATGATGGATTAGTTCTCCATTGAATGTAAAATTAGGAAAAAAACTACATTTTGAAAAGTAGCAGATTTTGAGTGCAGGTTAAACTGAAAAGATAAGTTCGCTTTTCTTCGTGGTTTGATAATATTTTTACACTACAAAAGAACGGCAAATGCATTTTCGGAAAATATTAGATGAAATTTCTTTACTCTGACATTTCATTTCTTTGGAAATTGTAAGATTGTATATTTTTCTAAAAAAATCAAAAGACTTTTCAGTTCCTTACTTATGCCAAACGGTTTTGATAAATAAAATTTAAAAAACGAATATTTCACTTAATTAAATAATTGCGGATTTTTGAAGATTTAGAAGATTAGTTAATACTTTACGTGGGAATAAAAAGGTAAGACAAAAGTTGAAAACAAAGTTTTATCAGTGATAGTATTTTTTTCAGTGAATTCTGAACTGTGATTAGTCTTAAAACACGCAACTCTTTTAGAGTACAATTGAATTCTTTGACGCTACTTCAATTCATCATAATACACATACTTTTTACAAATCCCCTCGTTGGAATGACACGGAAGTTTGAATTTGTTAAATTTATATTAGTTATTCAATTACATTAGAAGTTGTCTTGTTCTTTGATTACTGTTACAAAATTAACAAATATGTATATGTTAGCAAATTTTCTGTCGTTTCCAAAATACTTCGATGATTTCTATTACTGATTACAGTAATTTCTCTATCTAAAATATTTGTCGTCGCTTGATATCAACGTTAATCGGTTTTTAAAAAATTAAATCCAAACTGTACCACGGTGTAAAAATATAAAATACGTTAATCAGGCGCAGATTAAAAACGCACCGGGCCCCGAAATGAATTTGGAGACGTTTTTTTTTAATGTCGTGATGAATTATTCCCATCTAAGGCCCAGTGAATACTTACGATTTTAGCGGACAAGTCATAAACGGCAAAATGCCGGTAAAGCTATTAGGTGCGTGAAATACTTGATAGCCGTTGGGTACTGCACAAATACCTATCGTTCGCGCACGCGTTTGATTGCGTGCGCGTTACGGTTAATGTGATTAATTGATTATTATGAATAATAACCGGCGAATGTGATAAATTGATTCATCACTTTAACCAATTAATATATATATATATATATATATATTATTCTGATTAAATGTTGACGAAATTATCTTTTTTTAAAACATCATAAGTGACAATTCGAAGTTACGGATTTCAGATAGCCCAACCCAAGGACTTCAACATCAGCGTCCCTAAACAAACTTAATGCGCCCCTAAGGAACATTATGGCCTTTGAGGCCTATTATTAAAAAGATTATTACTGCTTTTTTCTTTAGACAACACAAATGTCCATTCTAAGCATACACACAAAAGTATTTGTTATCTTGTTGACATCTTCACTATGACTATGATAGTTTATTGTTCATCCTTTTATGTTTTCTATCTTGTTGAAAAGAACCTAAACAAAGACACTAAATAAAAAAAATGTGTCATCTGAAAGGAAAAGTCTCTCTAAAAGAATAAATGTAACCACCTCCTTGGAGATGGAGTTCAAAAGAATGGAAGCAAATAATGAGAGAATTATGGCCTACAAAGAGTTGTGAAAGAATAGTTATTTTAAAACAAAGTAATATCTGAATGCCTACAAAACATTATCAGAGTATAATTTTTACTTTGCTAAGAATATATATAAAAATTAAAATATATAACATTTTAGAGCTTTAATAAACGTAAGAGATTTTGAAAATTTTTCTTTCGAAATTGTAATATGAAAAGATAAGTGGAATAAGGAAATAACTTTTCGTACACGCTGTTCTAAAAAAGAATGTATTAATTTTTAGAGGATACGTTATAATTTTTATTGATAAGAAGATACAATGCATTCAGATACTCAGGCGGCAAACTCAGAGATTTGTTAAGTGACATCTAGAGAAATAAAAAAAGTAATGAAACAAGGGGTCGTAAGCAACGTTTAAATAGTAAAAATAGCGAAACTGCGACTGCAATATGCATCCCCCATCCTCAACAAAAGGGTGATAATAAAAATTATGCAACGGATTATTAATAGATAATTTATAATGACATTTAAGGCAAATTCCGTCGAAATAAAAGGGTAAGTCATTAAGTAAGTCACAAAAGATTAGAAAAAATAATTTACCTTGGTAAAAAACCAAACAGATGAAAAGTCTGGTTGGTCAGTGCTACAACATCCACCTTACAGCCCATACTTACCCCAAGCGATTTTCATCTGTTTGGTCCACTAACACAACATCTTGGAGGCAAACACTTTGCAGATGAGGACGACGTTCGACACAAAGTCCTACTGTGGATGAGAAACATCCCAAAGAATTTTATGCAGATGGAATTGGGGCGCTGATAAAACGATGGGATAAGTGCATCAACATTGGTGGAGATTATTGTTGAAAAATAAAATTGTTTCCAAGTGATAATCATGGTAAATTTTTTTTCTAATTTTTTGTGCTTACTTTATGACTTACCCTCGTAGATAAAAAAATTATCGTATGGGCGAAAACAGTGTGCTGTTAAAAACGTGTACTTTTATTGAATTCGTAGCTTAATTTGAGCGAATAACATCATTAATTAATCTAAATGTCTATAAATTAGTCTTTAATAATCTGTAAAGAAATTTTTATCTTTTGGAAACGTATATATCACGATTTTTATCGATAAAACGTCGTTTTAAACACCATATTTCGCTGTTTATTTTTGTTCTCTTGCAGTCACTTATCTGAGATTATCGCCGGAGTACCTGAGCATCTCGTTGCGGGGCCCTCGAGGTCTCGAGATTCTTTTTTTGCGATATTTTTAGGATTATCTAATTTTGTGCTTCCATTTGATTTACAAGGGTCATGTACTATAACACATACAAACTAAAATCAACTATCGTTTAAATTTCAAAACATTATTCTGAGGAATTTTTTTTTTAATGTTCAAAGTGAATTGCAGATCAGTGTGCTCCATCTGTTTTCAGTTGGCTGACTGACTCATAAGACAACAGCCCTGGAAAACTCTGCATTTGAATATTTAAAATGAGTTATAAGAGTTTTGTAATTTTTTATCAATTTTGTTTTAAATTACGTTGGAAATTTTTTATATGTGAGATACTGAAATGACCTCTCTTGAAGATAATTCGGAGTTCAATGCTTTGTTACTTCAGTTTGTCGTTATATGTGTTACTTAAAAACTGCCTATATAGAAATTAAATGAAAATCAGTAAAAACCAGCGGGAGTGGTCTCCCCTAAACTTTCTCGTATACTTTCTAAGAGGAGATTCGTCAAAATCTCGAGTTCGAATTTTTTTGATGATTACAATACTTTCTCTTTGTATACGAGAAAGTAAAACAAAAAAACAAACAAACCTGAAATCGAATATCTGTTGCCACGTTTCCAAAAAATATTACTTTGAAGCAGGCGCGATAAAATAGGCAATGCAATGAATACTAAAGCGAAAATTCTGTTTTGGAATTGAATTCCCAAGAAAACAATTTATACTACCACAACCGTATTTGGAATTGAATTCCCAAGAAAACAATTTATACTACCACAACCGTAACAATTGCAAAAGCGCGTGAATAAAAGTTTTGCTGAAATAATGAGATCGGTTTGAATTACAACAATAAAAAAATTGTTAACAATTGATGCTTGAAAACATTATTTATTGTTGTAAATAAAATTTACAACAATAACAGATTGCTACCAATACGCATGCGCATGAGAATCGGATTAAAAGAAATTGAATATGCAATTTGAACGCCTCTTTTTGACGGTTTGGCCCAAACTTTTATACGGACCTACATTCATAACGATAAAACTGTGTACCAAATTTTATCCATTTAGCTATTCAAGTTTTTGAGTTATAGCGTTCACATGACCGCGGACATACAAATAGACAGACTTCCCGTTGATGGATTTTGTCCAAAATTTGATAGAAACCTACAAATTATGTTTAAAGACCACATACCAAATTTCATCCCCGTAGCTCTAATAGTTTTCGAGTTATCGTGTTCACAGACAGACACACACACAGACAGACATAATTCCAAAATTGTGTTTTTCGGACTCAGGGAGGTCTAAAACGTGGAGATCCGTCAAAATCTCGAGTTCGAATTTTTTGACGATTACAATACTTTCTCTTTGTATACTTCGTATACGAGAAAGTAAAAACGAGTGCGTCGGTGAGTGGACGCAGGACAGAAGCGGGGCTTCTTGCGCTTTTTCTATATAACTAAATGTATAAAGGTAGAATCACACTCTCTTTCTTTTCCTCTCTATCTCGCTCTCTTTCTTTCACTTCTCTTCCCCAAATGAAACTAAATATTTAAAAATTATATAATTATTTATTTATAATAATGATAATAAGGACAAATATTATTCGAGATTTGATTTTGGCAATCCGGCACAGGCTAAGAACCCCGTTCTGGAGCATACGCCGGAGAACAAACCTTCATCCTTCCTATACAAACTCACTATTTATTTATAATTTATGACTAAAACTGATAAAAAGCACAAGCAGTTATTGAAAAAAATTTACATTTTGTTTAATCAGTATATTGAAACAAAAAAAACTAATCTAATCATCATATTCTATCATGGAAACAATTGGTTTGTTATAACTGAAATATGATACAAATGTCTGCGATTCTATTTATTCTACATCTGGAAAAAACTGCATCAATGGTTGTGTGAAACTTTGTCGTCAACACTGCTGGAGTACTGTGTTCATAGTTAAATTAAATTCATTAAAAAGAGATTTTACAAGTGGCTCTAATTTTTTATTCGCAGAATTAGCATTAAAATCACTAGCCAAAATAATTGGCATTTCATGGTAATTGTGTACAATCCATCGAGCAACAAATCTTAGGAGAACCAGGAAGTTCAAAGCATGCTCTGCACCGTTGTTTTCTTCATTGAATTCTACATGTACCAACATTCCATGTGCACCATTACGCTAAACCACCAGAAACGTCAGTGTTTATTGTAGTTATGTAAAATTTCTCTTTAACAATAATATGCACTCTATTCTCTAACAGAGCGCAAACCTATTCCGTATCAACATGTTTAATTGAAAAATTTACATAATATTTTTGTGCACTTTGCTTTACGTCGTTATTAAACAGTTAGTTTCCACGTTTTTGAATTGGTATTTTAAATTTTCTATGGTTTTGGTAGTATTCCTTACGGGATATGCTGTGCCAAAATTTATTTGTCATGAGCTTTATTTTTCAGCACAAGAGATATTTCTGACTATGTACCAATTAAATGGTAAAAGATAAAACCGTGAAGTGAGAATACAATAACATGACAATACAGGACACGTGCCGAAGCAAAGGCAAAAATTTAATTTAAAACAGTTTTTAAACACATACTTTTATTAATGCACTAAAATACGTTTTTTTTTAAATTATTTTTTACTTTTTAAATTTGAGATAAATTGTTTCTCAAACTCAGTATCAGATAGAGCCACTGGTAAAGAATGAAAATTTAATTAATTATTAACTGATAATTAAGTTATGAAAATATAAAAATAGCGCATGGTCACCGAGAACACACAATTGTAAAAAGTTTCAAAATTCTAGCACATCAGGAAATGGGTTAAAAGTCGAATACAAAATTCCATCTTTACAAACATGAAATAAGTCAAGTTAAATAAAAGCGTTTAAAGCGTCTTTGTAAATACATACATGTTAAATTAAATAATATTCTTACATCAAGCACCACAGAAGACGCAATTCTAATATTTTATAAATGTCTTTTGTAAGTACATACATGTTAGATTAAATAATATTCTTACATCAAGCACCACATAAGACGCAATTCTAATATTTTTTTGTAATGAAAAAACACCGGAATGTTAGTTTCGCAAAAGTAGAGATAAAAATACAGTAAAACTTCGATTAACCGTCCCAGTCCGGAACAGGCCTGTGATGGATAACCGAATAAACGAATAACGGAAAACTATTAAAACATATGTATAGTCGTTGCTTGATTTCGCTGCTGGCTAGGCACGAAAATGAAAATAAAATCCTTTAAAAGTGAATAGTCCATATAAATTTTATAAAACCATCAATAAAAATTTCAATATAAAAGTAGTAATTTACAGAAATGTGTTGCATTACTATAAACCTACATCGCTGTGTTTTACTTTTTAGACTATGATGGATAACAGAAACTGACGATTAATCGAAATTTTACTGTCTGCTGAGAATAGTAATGCATTTTCCTTTGACTTAATCTTGCGGACAAGTAAATCTTTCCACTACATTAATTCAAAGAAAAGTCAAAGCCAAAAGTCAGTAAAGAGAAATGACACTACAATGGCATGCTTAACAGATGTAAGGAAGTCAAGGAAACACAGATGAGTTCCACTCTCGATGTAATCGAATGTTCTGCATTCGATACAGCTTCAATTTGGAAAACAGCCAAAAAAAAAAATGTATTATTTGTAATTGCCTTCCTACTTTTATTAGATATTTACAGTTTTCAGTCTAAAACTTGAGCAATGCATTTTCTATGTTATATTTTATTTTAATTCTCAAGTGAAAATTGGAATTTGAAGGATAACAATTAAGAAATACATTCACGATAAAGAACATTTTGCGTGATATTCTTAAACATCTTCCTCTTTTTCTGATTTCATAAATGTGGTTTCGACTTCACAGCCTTTTTTCCTCTTGAGACCCAAAGATATAATTTTCGACCAATTTTCACAAAAATAGAGATTAATACTCTTGATAGGATTATATAACACTATATATAATTAATTATATTAATATAATTTATAAATAAATTAATTAGTATAATTAACAAATATAATTAATTGCATATAGTTAATAGATAGCAGAACAGCGGGATTTAAAGGCTTTGAATGGACAGCAACTTTCTTTGAAAATAAAACACAAAAATCCATTAAAATGGACGCGGCGTCTCAAGAGGACATATACTCCAATAAATTATCTGCTACCCAACTGTACTTGGATTATCGATGAGAAATAAAAAAATTAATTCCATGATATTACAGAAAATCACACCATTAAAATTATTCCAGTGATAAATTTCTAGCACAAAGTGATCGGAAAATTGCACAACCAATGTAAAAGATAGTTTATTACAAAAATTACTGAAATAAATCAATATAGAAATATATGATCTACATTGATTTATTCGGAGAAACAAAACTGACAAAACTTGAACATCGTTACTACACATGTTCAAAATGCAGTTTTCTTAGAATACCAGCACGAATGCGTTTTTCCAAATTTAAGTCCTCTTTTCTCAATGTATAAATGCTTACTTTTTAAACTTGATTACCAATATTTACCTCGAGTTCATAGGTAGAGTGTAGATTATTCGTATGAACATGTGTTTCTAGGTAAGCACATAGAAAAAAAACCGGGACAGGCTGATCTGGTGCTTTCAGTTCTTGAAAAACATGAACACGATAAGGATGAAAATTCAACTTCTTCAAGGCCTTTTGCACGCATTGATTCTCGATGCAAGTTTTCTCACACTATTTGATGGTGAATGCGATGTCTTATTCCTGACATCGTCCATTTCATCAGAACTCGGAATGGACGACTAGTCACTTCGTTCTTTATGGTGAACGACTCGTTTTTTATTCAAATCGGAATGCAGTGGATAATCCTTGTCATGTAAAGTTCACGAATATCTGGCGATGTCTGTTTAAACGGTTTAAGAACTTTCCTGTGGGAATGCGTATCGATGTAATGCTTAATCATAAAATTTTGTTCTATTTTGGAAAACTAAAGATGGAAATCTTGCAACAAACAGTTCTTGAAGAAGAAACAGTTCGTAAACTGATATTTTAATATTTGTCTTTGATAACTATTTCGAAAAACTTACAATTATTGAAAATTCTTTATTATTCTGTCGCGACTTTTTTATTACTGTACAATTATTCTACTGCCGTGATTTGTATAAATTGTTGTGAATCACAGTATAGAAATGCGCAGGAAACTAAAGATTTCTCTCTGACCATCCGTTTGTGTTTCATCAGATGTATAATTATTTTATTCGTTTGTGATTCAGCATAATTTATTCTTGTTTTTTTCCCTTTTAGTTGCAACAAAAATTGCATTCAGTGCAAGAGGAGATCCACGCTGTAACTCTACAGCTGAACAAACTCCTTGGGGAATCCAAGTCTTGTGGACCTTCGGAAGTCAAACTATTGCAAACTCTAGACGAATTAAAAGAGGAATTCTCTGAACTAATGAGAGAACTTAGAAGGAGGAAATCGCTAGCAGATGGAATTGTCCTTAATAATCAAGTAAGCCTTCTGGAGGTCGGTTTAACGATACAAAGTTTTTCACTTTGATTACTCTTTACTCATATTGCCAATTAAATATACAAAAATTTTTCTTTTCAAAATGTCTGATATTTGAAAATGTATGCAGATTATTATTATTCAAAATGTGATTTTCAGTAAAGCCAAAAGAACCTGAAGAGAACACATGCTTTTTTCGAACCGAAAATTGCTATTCAAAAAACAGAACATCGTGCTGATATATTTCTTGGAGCTGTTTTTATCCTTTGATACATCTCTTAGGAATGAATATTGTCAAAGTGCAACACTAATATAGACTTTGATGCTAATATTATTTGTGCAGGCAGATGGATGTACGTGTGTGATGAAAGTTTACCATCTTCATCTAGAGAACTTGCTTTTAAATAAATCAGTTTAATTGACACGCCTAACAGCTTTCCTCTGTTGTACTCTAGACATATTTTCAAACCCGAGGTGTCCAGAATAATGCAAACCAAATAACCTTCCACATGCTGGATAACTGTAGTGATAGTCATCAACATAAACTTCAGTTCTTCAGGTATAAATTTTATTCTTACTCAGAAATGGTGTTACGGTTGAACTAATCATAAATTTTTAATATTTTACAGTTCATTCTGACGATCTTTTGCTATATTGAAGAAGCAATTTTCCTTCAGAATGCATATTTGATATTTGCATATCCTAATGTTTTCATTTTAGTACGGAATATTACAGATATATTTCACAAATACCATCGCTTTTAAACAGCTTATTTTACAATTGCGATTACTCGGATCTATATTTCGTCGCCAACGTTCTATAAAATACACTTCTATTATTATGTGCTTATCTTATTCTAACCTTTACTTTTAACTGCGATTCTTCGACGTGCAAAGGTTGTAATCGTTTTCTGAATTGTAATGATTCACATTATAATCAAGAAAGCAGTAAAACCAAACTTCCTTTAAGTGACTTTACTTCAGCGTAAGTCAGACAAACGATTCAGATAATAGATTATGCCATAAAAACTCTCAATATAACGACACTAAAATAAAAGAATGCAAAATATCATTATCTATAATTATCTCCATGAAGAATATGTTTAATCATACTGTTGAGATGATGATGTTGAAAATTTACTATCTTTCTTTCAGCGCTATAATTTTCCATGATGTAATATAGTAGTAAATTTAATCGAATATTGTTACGAACATGGAAGTCGCTTCCCAGCAATGTTAGTCTTATGGTTGGGAAGATAGTTTTACAGGAGTAAGTATGGAATGACCGGTAGCAGCCAGGCCTGGACCCCTGACTTTGGCGACGAAATGTGGGACCTCAAAAATGTTGAAATTTTCTTGATATCTCTATTAGGGACCGAGATCCGGATATACCCAGATGATTCCATGTGACGTCACGGCCTGTCGGGAAGGCTATAAAAGGGCCGCGCTCGGATCACAGAAAATAGTGTGTGTTAATCGTTTTTGAACGTCTACGGAGTTCGAAGAATTTCTTTGGAGACTCGTTCGCTTTGCGAGTTGGTCAGCTGTCAGACTCCGAGTGATACTGGAAGTGCCGTTGCTGTTCTTATTAGTGAATTGCTGTCTGCTTGTACTGCTAATTTGCGCAAGTGCTGTGTTTACTGCTACCTGCGCTTCGTGTTTTCTGGAATGTTCGAGAATAAAGAGACATTCTCCGTTACCTGATAGTTGGTCTGTTTCCACCGTACACACACAGGTCGATTTTCGTAACAATATTTATTCTAAGACCCCACTATCTAACGTGATGCTACCGCAATAGCACAAAATGCTCTACAATAGTGGTACGATATCTTTACGATATAATACGGCATTCAAAATATCGAACAATGTCGTGGAGGTATGGTACAATACCTTGTGCTAATAGGGTACTCTGAAACAAAACGACTGCAGCCTGATATTTTTACTATCCTATCAGAGGATTTTTGAAGCTAAACATATAACTGGAGTTTATATTTCAAAAATCTTCTCTTGTTCTAGGACGAAGACATGGATGGCGAACTTCGACGACGACCCCGTCGACTAACTCTCACCACTCCTGGTCGGAGGGCCAGTCTCAGCACCATGGTAGCATCAACAACACGTCCTCTTGCCACTCCTACCATTTCGCATCATGCTTTCGTAGTGTCCACGCCCAATCTGCAGGCAGCAGAAGACTTCTCGCCGACGTCGTCCCAGACAAAGTCCAACTTTCTTGAAGTGGCACAGGTAAGGTGTCTATCATAACCTCTTCAATGAAATAAAATGAGAAAAATCATTACGAAGTGATTCCGATTCTGTTGTTGTTTAAATCATCAGTTGTCGATGATTAAAACTGACCAAATCGTTTTCACTTGGGTCATCGGTCAATGCAGTCAGCACTTGAAAAGTTCCACGCTGTTAAACATCATAACTGATTTTAAATAGAAATCTTCATAAGCAGGTGTCCCGACGAAACCGGTGTTTGTACTGAAATGCTACCGTGATTTGTCTTGCTTCCATCATTAACCTTTTGAGGATAGCCGCACGCTTAACGCAACGAAAAGCCGACATGCCGGCGTGGCAGTCGTCCTCAAAGGGTTAATTAAGGTCATTGATCAGCCCAAAATAATGAGTCATTCTATTAATTAAGTTGGACGAGAACCGAAAATAATGATCGGTGCTCGTCCTCATCCAAAATAATGATAGGTTCTGAGAATTATTTGACAAAATACAATTGTTTCACTTTATATTTATTCAACTTTATTAATCAAGGCATGCCGTAGTAGTTCATGTAATTTACCGTTTCATTTTCAGTAGTTTTGTTAATTATAATGTTTCAAAGAAATTTAAGATGGAAAATTAAATAAAAGAAAATTAGATCTGTATTTCATTGTATCCGACAGGCCTAGGTCGGTACTTTTAGGGATAAGAGAAAATTAGCTTTGTTCGAACCTCAACGCAAAATTATCTCTCCATTTCGAGTCCAGATGTAGAGCTCTCTGAAAGATATGGTTTATCCTAGGATTCACGTCATTTTCACCTAAAATTTATGTAATGCACATTCTGCTTACGGCTTAGGTGCAATCTTAGGTAAAAATTATATCATAACATGTATGTTTTTCTCCTAGTACTTAACCCATGAAAATGAACCGAAGAAAATGGAAGAATTTTGCATCATTAAATGTCTTCATACTGTTTTGTAGTCAGGATCTTGAAATAAATTGATAGTAACTTAAAAATAAAAAGTCAAATATGATGAAGGGGTGAAAAAATAATACCATGACCCGGGCGCCATTTACCCTTGCTAAACCACTGATGGTGACTGGGGGCGAAATAATCATACTATACTTCGGGCGCACTTACCCTCGCTAGTTTCTTTAGCATTATTTTATTCAAAATGTCAATGTTATCTTTATATTTTTCTGAAATTGTTGTGAATTCTTATCTCTCAAAGAAAGACCAGAAAACAAAAATAACTTTCTATTCTCTTTATTTTAGGAACGTTCTGGAAGAAGGAAATCGGATTTCAACTGATATTCGGAAATTAATTTTTTTTGAATTCAGAGAACAAATAACATGAGCATTCTTCTTACATTTCCAAGAGATGGGTTACTGAAATTGTTTCCAAAGGAATGGACGAATCTTATTTTCCTTTTATACTATATTTCTATCCATCATACTGAAGATCAAATTTTCCCATAGGGACAGCATTTCTGTATTGAATAGAACTACCAAGGTCATGCTGAGCTCAAAATAAAATTGTTGGAACACGATTGATACTTTTACCAAGGTCAAGATCGAAAACTTAGCTCTTGAAAGAAACAAAATATTATATATAATGATACGAAACTTTTCTATCAGTCTTTCAATGAGTCCTACGCTTTCATCTCGATCGATGAATTCTGAAATTCAGTATTTTATACAAGTAGAATCGTTAGATTCGAGTTGCCATGATTCACATATACGGCAATCGAATTGATATGGCAGCTAAGAAGGTTCTTTTTTCCCATTTAAAAGTATCTAAGGATATATACATATTTTTTAAACATGCAGTCATTTGCTTTCGTTATGAAAAAAAAATGACCATTTATAATACTTTTGTATTTTCTTTGTGAGGATAATACTGCAAATAATATTAATCAGTTCCAAGTGGAATAATCTTTTTAAACTCTTACACCAGTTTTAATTTTTGCTTTCGCACTGAAAAAAAATGTGGATGAATGTTTGCATCTAAAAAATTGCTTCGTTATTTATTTGTTTTACGAAAAAAAAAGACTTCTTGTCATATTTTATTATGATTTCCATTGATGCAATTAGAACATCATAACACAACAAGTCTAAAATACTGAGCTTTTTGAAAATTCCCTCTCTTTTAAAAGATATTTATATTAACCTGGATTTTTGAAAAATTTTGACGAGTACTTCTCAATAACCCTTAAGAAACAACAACAAATTTTAAACTATGCCGTTTACCGTGGCTTCTTAGTTTTTGATAAAATTTATAATCTTTTATTCAAAACAAATAGAAAAGACTTTTGTCATATTTGTGATTTCGCGGCTAAGCCACTTGGTAAGACTATTTTCCTAATTGTCTCAAATAGACAGTTGTATTATTCTGAGTTTTGAATGCAGGTTTTGGGAGAGGCTAAACTGGCATCTTCAACTATGAGAAATTTAAATTTTATAACGGAATTCCCATGTATTATAAGCAACAATGAAAAGTATAAAATAGGTTTTAATAAAGAATCCCCTCACACAGAAAGACTCATACAAACCAATCTAGTCTGCAAAGTTTACTATAGTTCCAGTTCAATGCTTAAATGTGACATCTTTCCACTAATTCTTCATACGTAGAGAGACAGTCGATATGATATGATTGAAGATAGCGACACAAATATAATACATACTATATACCGAATTTATACTATTCCTGAATTTACTTTTAATATTTATTACGGAAAGGGGACTTATGCACTGTGATATCAATAGTGATTTGAGGAAAAGAAGTCTTTTAAAGTTTTCTATTGCAAAGAAATGAAATAATGTTTAAGGATTATTAGTTTCGATTATAAAGTTATCTTGATGAACATGTCCATGCTGTATATTGAAGACCCCTTTAGCTGAGCTAATGTGGGTTGAAGATTGCTCATATAGATAAAAAGAAATTATGATAAGAGGGGTACATTAGAAAAAAATGCAGCTTACAGAGAATAAATTTTAAATGTAATCATTCCAAGACTCTGCTCAAAGGATTCATCAAATAGTTTCGGCGATTCCTTTCCTGTCATAACAAATTTGATCGCCCTGGGCTAGATTAATTCGACGCCCTATCAGAACCGTAGCTAGGAATTTAAGCGCTATAATTCAACGAAATTACATAGATAATAAAATAATTGAGGAGCAAACAAACAAAAAATAAACGGTTCATTAATTTTAACGGTTAACGTTATAAATATACCAAATATTCATATATGGTGTTTTTTAAAATATTTTTTGAACAATTATGTCTGTTTGTGCAACATTACAAAATCGATAGCTGTCTAGGAACAAGCCGTAATCATATTTTTACTCCTTTCCTATTTAAAATCATAATTAAATAAATTTTCGGTTCAAAATTTGAATAAAATCAGTATTGTAAAATTTTGGAGGCCTTGAATCAATGGCGCCCCTGGACCATGGATAAGGACGTCAGTAAGCATATATAGGGAAGGCCACCAACTATGTGTTTACTGACATTAATAAAATTGTACCAAAGATTTTCCTCATGGGTTTGAATATCATAACAATCTTAAAATTAGCGAATGTCTCGCCTTTATTAAAAAATAAAATTATTTACTAAACAAAGGATGAAAGAAAGTACTGAATACACATAATTATTAAAATTTATTTTTGCACAGACAAGTATTAATATAAAAAAATACGAGCAAAATTAATTTTAAGTGAACTACTTTTGCCTGAAACTGGATTTCAAAGAACACAAGCACATCTATGTTTGTATTAGTAGCGTTGCCCTATTAGCACAAGATGCTCTACAATATTGCTACGATATCTTGACGATGTACGGCATGCAGAATATTGAAGAACATCGTGGAAATATCGTACAATATCTTGTGCTAATATGGTGGTCTTTGACACATATGAACATAAATTTTTTGAACGAGTTAACTCGTTACAAAAACTATTTCTGCTGGATTTTTAATAATTCCCGATACGAAAACAATATAAAAACATTGAACATTATTCCTTCCGTATCTGTAGAATATTTATCGAGTCATTAGTGTATCAAGTTTATGATACATTTTGAATTATGAAATGGTTGATGATCCCGACGAAGTCTGTCTTGTCAGATAGCATTCCGATTTTCCAGGTAATCAAAATTTGTCAGACTAACATCGGTTAATGAATCGATAAATTCAAAATCTAAATAAATTCATATAATCGGCGCTGTCAGTGGATTACTTCCAAAAACCGCGACAAAACTTCAGCAACTTTTTTATGTATATGGAGCAGACGATATTTACTAACTTTCTAATTCATGAATTGTACAAGTAAATGCAAGTAGCACTCTTTTTTACTATTTCTCGCTACCTGGGCTCTTTTATGCCCAACTACACTCAGTCCACAATAATTCTCATAAAAAATGTAGCAATGTAGCTTTAAAAACCAGGACCAGGAACTTTAGATAATCAGTAATTTGATGGAAAGCAAAAAAAAAAAAAAAAAAACACCCTTAATTAATCTGATTTAGAAGAAGGGGTTGGGTTGTATTAGAAATAACTTTTCGAATTTGGCTAACAGCTATTCTACTGCAAATTGGAACTTTTTTTAAATTATAAAGATTTTTTACGGAATCGGGCCAAACAGAGTTTGCTAGCTTACTGTCAATGTCAGCATTAAATGCAGAATAAGAGCTTAAAAATTTAGTTTCCGTCGAAGTCACATTTTATTACTCAATATATTATTCTTACAAACCTATAAAGATAAGCAATACAACTGATTAAAAATATTTCCCACAAATAATCTAATAAAAGTACAAAAATGATGTGGAATTGCACTTCAAAGTCAAGAACCTAATCTCCCTGTAAAAGTTTTTAAACGAATCTAATTATAAAATTTTAATCCTGTTTTATAAGGTCATGTTAATATTTTCGTGTGCTTTAGAAAAACACCATTATCAGTAAATAAAGCAGAAATCATTTGCTGGCTTTATTTGAGTGCTACAAAAGAAGATGCTTTGCCCCTTAGCTTTTGTCCCGAAGTTGTTGTCACCATATGGAGAAACAAAAAACATGAAGAAAGTATATTTAACCATCGGATTTTACGACGAAAGACAATACTTAATATAAATTTGCTTGATATATGTGATTTCATTCGCTTTGTAAATATTTTCCTCACTAGACTTTAGAATACATATTGCTATGAAATTACAAATTGAAAGGTGTTCTGAAACAAAGCTAAGATGTACCAATGAAAAGTGAGCTGACAACAACCAGAATGAATTAAAAAATTATTCTGGCCGATTTACTTCATAAATGGAAGCTGCTTTGCCAAAGAATGATTGGTAAACAGTTAACAATTTTATCAGTATTAAAACTTCACCAATGCCTGCAAACAAACTACTTTTCATTCGCTAGTACCATTTTTGATAAATATAACATACATTAATATATGTAGAAACTATTATTAAAATATATCATCACCATCTGTAATTACTCACATACTGCATTTGCAACTGCTGTCTTTAAAAGTTGATTTGAATCAAATAATAATAAAAAAAAAATCCAAGAAAATTATTCCTTAATTTCTAACTTAATAATAAACAGTTCTAAGTGAAATTTAATTTTCTTTTCATTTTAACAAATGTTTATTCCAATCTAACAAAATATGAATGTAGAGGGGAAAGAAAGTGATATTTTAATCTAGCATCAGAACAAATAGTTAATTCATATTTGAACAAACATTTAGAAATAGTTATGGACAGGAAAAGATTAAAGACAAGGCATAGTAGGCACGCACCGAACCAAAAAGGGAGATCCAAAATGTAGATTAAAAAAATATATATATTTATCTTATTCTCATGATACATACTTTATCATATTTAAATACTTAGTATTAAATTAACTCTCTTTTTGAGCTTCATGACTCATTAAATATGTAGAAAATAATACTATTCAATACTAATACACAAAGTAATTCTGCTAACATTACTTACTTTTGTTTTATTAACTTACATTTCCTTTCATGCAACAAATCTTGAATTTTTTCAACAATATTTATTACATGAATTGTTGTAATTTTGTTGATAATTGATTTTAGCGATAAAAATAAAATCGCTAAAATCAATTATCAACAAAGATTAATTAAACTAATTATAAAAATTATATAATATAATATAATAATGATTCAAAAAAATGTAATTATAATGCCTAAAAAAAACTCAAAACTATTTAAAAATCTAAACGTACAAGTACTTATGTGTAATGTTTCAGAGGATTCCCACTATTCAGTTCATTCTGCCCCTGAATCGAGAATTGAATGAAACCCCACCAATTGAGAATCACTATTTTAAACTATACAAAGAGTATGCAGTTAATCATTGAAAATTGAGTCAGCTGCAATTCATTACACAGAGCACTATTTATTATGCAATAAAATTAATTCTGGAAGCAGAAAGCGTTAGAATTTTTGTATAGTTTTGAGAAAACAGTAATAGCTAAAAAATGTGGATTTTGGGAGATATTTCCTAACTGCATTACTGCGTCCATACTGCTTTTCTTCATCCAAGAAACCTCTCCTACAGGAAAAGACTTTTTCCTATTGGATAAATCTCTCACATGCCATACAAAAATTGTGCATTCCAAAGAATCTTATGCTTGCCTTACTTTAAACATTAAAGTGTCACTAAACCATAATTAGCGATTTTAACTTAAATTTTACTAACTCCATAAGAAAGAGACTTATAAATACAATTTTCAAAACAAATTTTATATATATATATTCTATCAGCTGCATCTCTTTTTGGATAAAAACAATGTAAAGCATTCCAAATATTAGCTTAACATAAACCTATATTTTAAAAACATGAAAGTAGTACTACAGAAGCTTTTGTATGATATTCATGCTTCAAATATATCAACTTGTAGTTAATCATTCATGTAGTGTTGGCAGTTTCTTTACCTTAGTGTTTTATCCTTGATATAGACATACATGCTTATCAACTCTGGTTACTGCTTTTCTTTCTTCTCATTGTAAATTGATTTGTATATCATTGAATATCATATAAGATATATCTACATATGTATGAATGTGTCTCTCAAAAGCCCAAATTGTGGGACCAGACTAAAACTTATTTGTTGTTCTACACTAGTGAAAATAACACTTTTGCCACATTACGCAAATTTATAATGTTTAATAATGTAAATGTATATTAGATTGATTCAAATAAAAATATTGTTCAATTCTGACATGTGTTACATTCCTTTGCTATCTAAAAGAATTATATATTTCTTAGTTCTCTTACCTATTTGACTGTTATTACTACTACTAGCACTACTATCTCATTAGTTGCACAGTTCTCCAAATCAACTATCGATGCAATCCAAGCCTATTTTTCTTCCTTCACCATGAGAATTCAAAGCTACCCTGAATGGTAAGATATCAGAAGGGAAAAAACATATTGACCTTAAGAACATTTTCAAGATTTTTTTTCCCAACAATTTTGGGAAAAAACATAATGACCTTAAGAATTTTTTGATGATTTTTTCCCCAATAATTTTAGGACATAAAACGAATTAATTTTGAAACTGCTAGTGGAACTTGGAAATATTTATCAAAATCTGACATTTTTTTAAGACTGAACAAAAGGAACATTTTATTCACAAATTCTAACATCAGATAATAACTTCACCTTGCCACAAGTTTCAGAAGGTTCAAGTGCTATGTGGGCTTAATTGAAGCAATGTAACAAAACAAGACCAAAGCAGAAGGTGTAATCTAATTAGATAGTAGAGTGAAACAGTTACAAACATTTACACTACAGAAATACATGTAAACTTTCGACATCAGAAAATTCTCGAATCTATTGGTGAAGATTTACGGGATAACTTTTTTAATAGCTTGACAATTTTCCTAAATTCTTTAAATTTCGTGAACCATTCCCTTCCTACCAGAGATTTCCAAAATATATTTGTTACACACTTCGGATTCTAATTTAGTACTTGAAGGGTAAAGTGAAAAACCAATGTCTACACCAAAATGTCTTGCTGATCATATTGAACTTTCAATTTAAGCAAAGATAAATACAATTGCAGCAATCCTCAGGAGATAAATTTTCCCTTTAAAATATATATATATTGATGCTAGAAAGCAAAAAGGTAAGTAACTACATGAAATTATGCAGTCAAACAATGAATTATTTGTAATATTTTTTTAATTACGCTTTTTGCTATGCTAATGAAAATTAATTTTTTTAAAAAATGCTATGCTTTGAAGGTATGTATGTAAGTGTATCATATAAATATTCCGAATAATTTCTAATTACACTGGATTTTTAAACATAGAACTTTTCAGAATTCTTGAAATAAAATGGCAATCATGCTGTATAAATTGCAATTTATTTGTAAAAAAATATTTTAATTAAGGGTCACAGAAATCATTAAACACCAAAGTACTAACCAACAAATATTGGTAAAGTGTACAATTGGTAATGAAAAGAAAAATTCTGTCAGTGCAATGTTCCATTATCAAAAACATCCATTATCATGATTTGCAGAAAACTAAATTGATTTCCATGCTGTAAAGATTGTAAAGCTCTGACTATTAAATATGTGAGACTAAATTTATGTTAAGATAATCATTCTACTGAAAAAATTATTTTGCACAAGATCATAAATAATGGAATATATGTTTATTAGAATCTGCTTTTTACATTATAAATAAAGATGTATTTATAAGAGTTATACAAAACATCATTCAAAATACATAAGGTAATATATTTACACCACCTAAGCACACAAAACTAAAACAGTTCACACATTCTTGGTTAACAATACCAATACAAAGAAATGCCCATATCCCAAAGAGTGTTATTCAATAACACTATGCACAGAGATAAGATGAATAGCAGAACTTGGCCATATATTAGCTCAATAATACTAGACAGATAGTAGACATATGTCTAAGAAATTAAAATATAAAGGAGAAAAATCTTGTTATCAAGATAAAAAAAAATTAACAATACTTCTTTTGAAACTATAGCAAGATATAGCATTCAGGTAAAAATTATAGCATTCAAGTCGTAATTCAAAAACTGAAATTTATAACAATCAACAACAATTTTTTATGCGGTCAGTTTTATTCTTTACAAAGCTTACCACAATATATATACAATGTATTGACTGCAAAATGCAGTCAACTTACCTACAATACAGCATTCTGAAAAAGTAGTTTCATATGAAATTTTGCAAAAATTGTGACAGTCCTCTTACCACATGGCTTTCATATAGCATGATTTAATAAACTCGGAATTCCTCAAATAGTATAAATTCTGACAAAATGTATTGACTGAACTTACTATGGTTTGATTTCATTTACTATGAAGATATTATGATACAACACAGAATAAATTGACAGTGTTATAGGAGTGCTGAAAACAATTCATAATTTAATAGTAAATACACCTGGAGTACTAAGATATAAAATAACATACAAGGCGAGGGAAGGTCATTATATAAAAAATAATCATGATAATTTAGAACTGATTTTTGGAAATTGTTTTTATTTAGCAGATTAAACAAAAGAAGTTCACAGTTTTTAGTATTTTAATAGAGAACCATTTATTTTAATTTAAGATACACTTCATAAACTAAGCATTTTCTAAGCCCCGTCAATTTTTAAAATTCTGATATCACTGAAAAAATTCAGAGAGGCAGATGGCATTTAAAATGTACAACTTGAAGGCTGATGCTCATTGAGTGAATGAAATAATGATGTGTTTTCCAGATATGTCTTCAGAAACAGGACAATTTTAGATAACTTCTGTAATAAACATTTTCGGTTGTTTTTTAGTAACACGTTAGCTCAATGTTTAATAGTTAGCACTCAAAATAATGATCAAATAAGAGTAAAATATCACAGATTAAAAACTAGATTAATTATATTAAGTGTTAAGTAGTGTAAAACAAGCTAAATTGATGCTGAATTAAAAATTATGCTTAATAACAGCAAAATACAATTTATATTAAGATTGGATATATCCATATAGATTAATTCATTAATGATATTTATACTTTCTTACAATGGGTGAAAAGTACAGTGTTTCAGACAAAAATGCTCTGAATTTACATTAAAAACAAGAAAACTACAGATGAAATAAAACAGAGCTATCAGTACTATGCTTATTACAATAAACTGTATACACATTGCTATACTGTTTGAAATGACAACATTAAGGAGAAGAAAAAGGGATGAAATTAATTTCCTAAGGCATAATCATTTTTATGATGAAAGCCACGATTATGAAAAAATTACATTATAAAAGAAAATATATAAATAGAAAATAATGCAATAAATAATATTAATAAATAAGCAGAATAATTCAGCATCAGTTTATGCACATATCCAAACATATTAAATATTATAAGACAATGACCATTAATATTAAATTTGGTGCTAAATCTCTGAGCTGAAATTCATATTCATTAAGTTTCATAAAAAGCAAAATTAGAAAAACTAATCACAGCCAAGTTCTACATTGAATACATAATAAATATTTGAAAAAAGATTAATATATCAATATTTACAGCTTTTGACATAACAGTGTCATTTATGAATACCTACATACAAATAGCTAGAATCTAACAATAAGCAGTCATATATTCAAGATTTTACAAACAAATATAAATAAAAGGAAATAAATATTTATCTTAATTTTTTTCCACAGAAAAATGCACATGGATCTTTATGTCAAAAGTAAAAAAAAAAAAAAAAATCTTTGATTTTTAAGAAGTTTAAAAATGATTTTAATTCTTAATTAATATAAAAATAAATACTGTTCTACAGATAGGAATTATTTTTGAAATAAAAATATATTTATGCTTTATTTTAAAATAACTGTAATACTATTATTTCAATAATTAATTGGAAAAGGAAAAAGATTATTTTAAAGATTCTTCAAGAAGTTTCCAACAATTTCTTTTCAAACTGGAAGTCTGTTATTTTAAAAATAAATAATTTTTTAACAAAATTTCATAAAGATAATACAATTTAACAATTAATACAATATTCACAAATTTAATTTTTCACATGAATAAAAAATATGCAGTTATGAAGAAGCTCATAAATAAAAATGCATATGGATTCATCACAAGGAAAAATTCAGAAGGATTGATTCAAAACTTCTAAAGACTAGCAGAACAAAAGATGAAAATTAAGAATAATAAAAAAAAATTCCTTAGTTATACATTTTAAAAAGAGAAGTTTCAATCTCACTCAGTTCCTACCACATCCACAAAGTTTTGAACTGCCAAACCAATAAACTTTAGTTAACCAAAACACTCAGTTGAGCATTGTATGTCGATCATAAATATTTCTTCGCTGTTCTTGAACCTGTCTCTTCCATTTGTCTTGCTGTTCACCAACACGGTTCAAGACATTTGTAGTGCTTGCCCGAGGTCTCAGTGGTGGAGGCATTGGTTCACTCTGAAATACAAGACAATGGTTCATATATGCTCATAGTTGGACAATGAAATTATGTATTTCCTTGTTAAAATGGCCACCGAGCTTACTTGGTGACCTTTGGATTTCCCCAAACTTGTAAATTCAGTGTTCTAGTGAAGCTACTATGTTCCTTCCAGCTCCCGCCGCTAGCGAAGCCGTAGGATGTTTTTTAAGTTAAAAAAAAGCTGCCCAGTTCCCACTCAGCTTTATTCACAAAAAAAAGCGCCTCCAAGTTCAGTGTTCTAGTGGCTAGTGAAGCCGTAGGATGTTTTTTAAGTTAAAAAAATCTGCCCGGTTCCCACTTAGCTTTATTCACAAAAAAAAAAAAAGTAAGGCAAGTAAAAAAATGACACAACTACAGGACTGCATGTTTTTATAGGACTGCAAAATAAACAATGCATTTTGATTTACTCGAACATTAAATAACATGCATCTTTTCAAGGCACATTTTGTCTCTAAAGAAGAAAAATATATAAATTTGGAAAATATATAAATGTTAAAATCATCTTGAGCTATATCTGGAGTTATTCCTTTACATCCTCCATATTTAGCAGGAAACAGGGAATGTGGAAATGGCAGTTCATATTTTGAAGACATCTATGCCCAAATAAAACATCTGGACACTGTTTCAGAAAGATCTGGAAGACATTATTGTATGTATGGTTTTTAATGCTAATGTGCATAAAAATACACAGTTTTGTGTATGCAGAAATGCCTTTTAAGACCTTTTTTTTTTTTTTAAATTAAATTATTTATTTTGTCCCTTCCATAAATAATTTTTTTTCTTCACTCTTTTTAAATTGAGCCCCTCTCTTTGCCTATGAAAGTCATTATCCCTAAAAGACTTAAATATTGGACCTTCAGAAAAAATAAAAATTGGGACCTTCAGAAAGATCAATGGTACAATAGAAATTTAATAAAACAGAATTCATTAAAAGGCAAATAGCATTTTAAAAAGTTTAAAATTAAAAGAAACAACATTAAAAACCAGCCTGTATTACAAAATCCTCATGCAATATAAGCAGCTTTATAACTAATGAGAAATAAAAAGTTATATTTCATGAGGGAAGACCAAATTAGCAAAGCATTATTGGTTTGTATTGCTTTCATTATTGACCACTATATTGCTTACATATATATGTCTTAATCATATCCTTAATTTGCAAAATTTTAATGTGCAATATCATTTTTTTATAATTATAATTTAAAACTTCTGGGATACTGTTAACATACAATTCAAATTGTTTGTTAAAAAATAATAATAATAGCCTTTACTAGAAACATGTTTGAAGTACTGCATTTCTGTAACTCCAACATTCTTATTAAAAATAAAATTAATTAACTACTTTACAAATTTAATTAAAATCTGTGATGAAGTAAACATTCAAACTAAATAAAACGAAAAACACTCACCAAAGTAACTTCTTCATTTGTGTGCTTTTGATACGCAGTTCTGCGTTTGTTTAACAGTGGGTCTAAACACATTAAGAAAAGCATATAGACTGTCAATAAAGATATCACCCAGATGATAATTATAACAACAACCTAAAAGATATAAGAAAAATTACACATATTATTTTATTACTCAATTCATCATTATTAATTCAAATACAGAAACAAATCTGTGAACAATGGTTTTAAAATGTAAACCAACTCAATATTTTACCACAGAAAAGCAGATTCTTTACCTAAGAACAAGCTTAATACAAAATGTTTCATTGGCTTTTTTTACCATTAAATCAGGAATGATTTTATACCTTAGTAGTAATGAAGTAGACACACATGGATAATTAAAATAGTTCAGATCAAAACTAGAAAATATATGTAAAAAAAAAGTTTCATTCTTAAGAAAATAAGTAAGTGAATAATATTTAAAGTAAATTAAAATAAGTAAATTGTAGCTGAAAATTTAAACAAGGATTATTTTAAGAAATTTAGCAAGAAAACTATAACTGTGGAAAATATAATTAAAAAATAAATTTATCCTGACATTTTGTATCATCTACTTCAATCAATTATAATATTTATTTTTAACATCTGCATTCTCACTTTTAACACTTAATTATGGAGTTCAAGTTAAATGGGAAGAAGAAAAAAAATTTCGTTCATATCATATCATTATTCAGCACAATACTGTGAAAAAAAAAATTATCACAACTAAGACTTAGTGAAATTATGTTTAAAATATCAATTATTTAAGCTTCAATCAGAATTCAATTTTATTAAAACATCACTTTTTGAAGATACTGGTAAAAGTCCATTGCGCAGGCATTCAATTATATTAATATGTATACTGCTTACTTAGAAAATATTTATTATTATTAATATTTTGCATACAACTTCATGAATATTTTTATTGCTGTTATCTTTCATTTAAAAATGTTTAAAAATATAATAAATTAATAATGAAATTTTTGATAGAATCTATCACTAAACTTATTTACTTTAAAAATTCCTTTTCATCTTTTGTCATCCTGCTCAGTTATAACAGATTTAATTTACAATGGTTCTTATTAAGGTAGAACTTTTTAGCAAGACACCAGTAAAAAAATTCTCTCAGTTTTGTTTGTGTGCTGTTAACAAATTTGCACTTGTCCATTGAAGAAACAGTGTTTGACTAATCATTTGTAATGGAGTTTGCAGCACAGTAGAACTGCGCTTTGTGACTGCTGCCATGTTTCTCTTAAAATATGACCTGGCCTTGTATTATTGTATTACTTTTTGTTACAAAAGACGCATTACAGCTTATTTTTAAAGGTCGTCTAATTCATTCATGAACAATTTACATTTATTCGTGTAAAAGAATCATAGTTTATATAACTGAAGGAAGCCATCTATCCAGTGTTGTGATGCTTTGAATTCTTCAAGCGATATGCCTAACTGTGGTGGAATTACAAAGGCAAATGCTTGAATATGAATCCTGTGAATAACCAACTTCACTCTTCTGTTAACAATTCAGTCACAGATGATTTCTCCCACGATAGGAAATAACAGTCTCCATCTTGATTCGCATTTACTCTGCACAGTATTTCCTTCGTCCACCTGTTGGAGGTTACCATACTCTGATAGCCATTTTAAAACTATTCGCAGATCCAAGTTCTCCTTGCAGAAAGCAGCAAGATTCTTAACTCAGAAATCTTCCACAATTCCTTTCTTGAATTTGATAGAATAGCTCTTTCTTTTTGTACTCATCTTACCTGAGGATCCAAACAATGTTCTCTTTTTTAAATCTGAAGATTCTAATTCACAGCCACATCTGTTGTCTATCAAATGCGCAAGTGCTATGTCTGCACTTCGATTGGTCATTCGGCAACAACTTGGTGCTCCTATTGCTGATGATCTTAACTAAGATTTATTTTGGGAATAGGTCTCATATTGCAAGTATCCTGAAAAATCATACTACGGCTTATTTCTTGATTAGCTCCTATTTTTGAAGAAACGTAGTAATAATGTAAACATATTAGGAATAATACACATGTTCCACTTATGTCAACTATTCAGAGGAGTAAGATAAACAAAATTTATTTGCTGCTATGAAGCTATAATTATAAACTATAATTATTTTTGGAGATTAACCTTTTTTCAAATATTCAACAATTTTGTTTAAAAAATTGAAAATAAATTATTTTCAATTTAATATTGTGGTAATCCATATCAAAGGAAAATAAAGGGGATAAAAATGATTCATAAAATTATTTCACAATTACAAAACACAGAAGAACATATTCAATTTATGATATAAAAGCATTTGAATCACACATTTCAGAAAAAGAACAAACAAATCTTACAAATATTGTTGTGGTATTTCTTCGTTCATAACGGCATTCACAACGGGGACAAAATTCTTTTTCCTTTGCACGCACATAATCATCTGCTTGTGGCATCACCACTCCCTCACATTTGCTAAAATCGCAATTGGAATTTAATTAAAATTTGAAAAATGAAATCAAAAGATAATATTTCAGCAAAAGAAATTAGCATTTTATTAAAAATCATACAATATACACTTCGATATATTTCAGCAATCATTTAAAGGAGATTATTGTTGGGGCATAGAAATATTGAATACATATTTACTTTAAAATTCATTTTAAGAACGAAAGTGACAAAATAAAAAAATAAATTTCTTTGATTGACTTTGAGGCTTAATATTTTTTTACCTTATCTCTAGTTTAATTTACATTAATACAGCAAAAGCATTTTAACAAAATGATGTATGAATGATTCACGGTGCTCAAGACATAGTATTTTTTCCAACCCCTATGGCTTTAAAAATGTGAAATAAATACGAAAGATTTTACTTTCGCAGTACCCCAAGGATAAGATCTGTCCAAGAATAGAGCTAGTGTAACTTCTTCCAAATGGGATGTTATACTAATTAAAATTTATATTAATTCTCTTAAAAGTAGAACAATTTACCAATAATTTCAAAATTATTATAAAAAACTTCATTTCTGCACTTTTTATAAAATCAAACTATCTTTAAATATCTTGTCAATGTAAAAATTTAAACTTGGAATTGATTCATATGAATTTCAATGACACTTACCACTGAGATGGGACTACATTTGCGATGTATAGCTTTCTTTCTGTTTTATTTCCTTTGACAACTTCAGGACTAGGACAAATACATTTGCATCTCACATCTTCATACTGAGCCTAGAATTATAGAAGGGACAAAAATACAAAATAGAATAAACATTTCCTAATAATAAGACTGACAAAAGGAGAATATTCTAGGTTTTTTAATCCCTTTCTATCTTTAATGCGAGTATTGGGATAAACATACATATATCTGGCACATACATCCATGTTTAAATTTTTTTAAAAAAAAAATCATAATAGTAAAGAGAAAGAGCAAATAATAAATGCATAAAAATGCTATTTTGAAGTTGTAATGCATAACTAAATATATGCTATTTTTAAGATATGAAATAAGGAATTATTTTTTAATAGGCCTGAATAATCCATAGGTATCGATTTGGGCGAAGGGAAGAATTACATTCATAATATACTTGATAATAAATCCAACAGTTTAATAAGATTTTACTGCATATAATATGAAATAAAAAACATAGTGTAAAGGTATTATAGAACATTTAAACAAAATACAAACAGACTTCAGAAAATACAGATTAGATTTTACATGTCACACCCGAGTGACATAACACAAAATTGAAAACCAAAGTGAGTATACAGATTGTATTTCAATACAGCCTTCAGCACATGGAAAACTTAAATGTTTATTTATTTTCTAATTTATAAAGATTTAATAGTTTGTATAAATGCTTTAAAAATAATGGATAGAAACAAAAATATTTAGATGAAAAAGGTTCAATAACAAAACATTATTTTCATAAACATAAAAATAATCATCAAAAATTTTTTTATATATTCAATATCCTGGAAAGTTTTAAAAGTAGGATTATATACAGCATTTGTTGGTAGCAGAATATTTGGCAAATTTTACTTTTATTCCAGGATGAATGAAATCAGAAGAAAATGAAATTAATCAGAGAAATAAAACGAAACAATTCTTAAAAATCAAAACCTTTAAAGCAGCAGTACAAACGAATAGTTTTAGAAATTTAACAATTCAGTAACGTCTGTTATTGGAAACATAGGTAGTTCATATTTTGATATCTTAATAAATGCAATGAAAAATACAATACTTACATCCGAAACACCAATAAATGAACAGATAACGAAAAAACTAAGTATGTAACAAAATTGATTGAAACCCATAGTTTGGTAAATTTTTTTACAATGAAAACAACTTTTATTAATAAACAAAAACAATTTTCAGCGCAACCATAACACGAGAGTAAAGTTAAATTGAGATGTTTGCTCCTGCTCCTTTTAAGTTATGTATTTTTCATTACAGTATTTAAAAACTAAAAAGTGGGGAAAATTAAAGTTTTATTTATAGAATTTATCATATTTCTAATTTGAAAATGCTATATTAACTTTTTATTAATTTCATATCCAGCATACAGCTACAAACAAGGCCATTTTTCAATTTCAGGTTATATTTAATAGATGGCAATTAATTATGGCAAGAGATTGTTATCCAATTAGAATAAACTTGTTTCAGCACCGGCACGGCGAAAATAACAAAAAATGAAAACATTTTGATGCTCGATTAACTTTATTTCATCTTGTAATTTAGTTTGAGCGGCGAAATCATTAACTTTCGACAGAGATAAAATTTCCAATTCTGTGTTTTTTGTCGTGTGTAAAGTCTTGTCTTGTGTGTTTAGTTAAGAAGATGTCTGGAAATATTCCTGCTGTTGTGGAAACTCATATAGATGCCATTCATTGTACCTCTGGTAAATAAATTTGTGTGATTTTCAAAGAATGGGGAAATATATATCGTGTGGATTATTCTCTAGGTTATATCTGAAAGATACTTCATACTTTCATTTCAAAATAATAATCCTCTAGCAGTATAAAACTTTGGTAATTAATCTTGTTAACTTCATTTAAATTGTAAAATATTTCATCTGGGCTTTGATTATTTATTACTGTATATTTAACCATTTATTGACGTGAGAAACGGTTTAATCGGAAAAAAGGCTAAAGAAAGCTGAACCTATTATACAAACACCAATTTTTGAAACATTGAACAGTTTAAATATTTCTCTGTAAACTTTTGCAATAAAATAGAATTATAACAAGTTTTAGACAGAATTTTTGTTTATATTATACAAATTTAGAGTGGTTTTAGATTCCATTTTATGATTTCCACCAACTTGGCAAAAAGTCACATGCTTTATTTTCATGCAGGGAAGACTTTTTCATCTATAGAAAATTGTTAACTTCTTTTATTCTTCTCAAAATCCTTCCAATAACACTTTTTTATCACGTTTTTCTCACAGTAACATCTCCTTTTTTGAGTTTCTAAGATCAAACTAAAATACTAAATTATTGCATATATATATTATAGTACTTGGGACAACATTTTTATCATGTAGCTTTGTTCATTATAAAAACTTATAATAATTTTTGTAAACTATTTGAGGAGTATTGATACCACTTTTTAAGGATATATTTTTTAAAAAAGCCTCAAATAAATGTTTTCTTTTGCATTATTATTTTACTTAAATATATATGTATATATTCTATTACTTGGATCCTGCAGTAGTGTCTCTAGCCCTGATGGTTTCCAGAATTTTTCAGAAATTTATCATAATCCAATTACTGATGTTAAAAAGAAGAGCTCTTAATTTTCTTTTTATAGCATCTTATTTTTGACAACAGTCTAAAAATCTATGTTCCAGTTCTATGAAATGAGGAGGCGATTTTTCCAGTTATCTTAAATTTCCTTGGATGCAGTTTTCTCAAAACCTGTTTAATCTGTAAATGCAGTCTTTAATCTCTCCCCCTGTCAGATTGTCATTCAATAATTAATATCTATTTTGTGTTGTTGAGCATTTGCAAGATATCGCATCTTGAATTTTTGACGATATCTTAAAATTCTTGACAACCAGGTTTAGTTTATAACTTTATAATATAAATCATTATATTACATTTCTGAATATTTCCCTTTTATTATGGTCACTACACTTTGTGAAAATTTGATATTTGCCTTTTATAGGGTCAGGTGGGGTAAAGTGGTCATACATCAAATAAATTGCTATAACTTTGTAATGAATATTGGTATAAATGTAATCTTTTTTTATTTTAGCTTTGAATAGTTAAGAACTAAGTTTAACATTCAAAATTATACTAGTTGCAACACTTTAGTAGGAGAAAACACCCATTTTGTTTGTTCATATAGCAGTTTGAAGTTGGAATACCCAATTTAACTTCTCTCCTACATTTTGTTTAATTAAGTTTTCATTAGATTGACTCTGCAGAAAGCTTCAGATAGATCTTAAGAATACTTCCTCATTAACAGATAAGCTGAATTAATTACAGATATTATTTTATAGTAATTTAAGTAAGATGGGGTAAAGTGGTCATAGGGATAGGCTTAACATGCATCACTGTTTTAAAATTTCTTAAGCTTAATTTATTAGACAGGTGTTAGTTAAATATTAATTTAGGATATATTACAGATTATAACTAAAGATATGAAACTGGGTAACCCCAATTTTTGTACCAAAATCATCACATAACACATATATATGAAATCGGCCAATTGCAAAAAAGGATGTACTTTTTAGTGCATCAGCAAATGATTTCATTCTACGTTTTTATTTTTTACAAAGGAGCTCATGTATATGAGCAATGAACTAAAGGCAGTGCTAAAATAGACTAAAGGTAAAGGCTTTATCTAATTTTCTTTAGATTTGCAAAAACCTGTTCTTTTAATTTATGATGGGCATTGAAGTTACATGACTTATGGAACAGCAAAAAAGGCCATGGATTAATTGGACTAGAATTTTTGTATAATTGCACTCTAAAAAATTTGACATGAGCTGTACTTACAACTCTATAACCACCTGTTTCATCTATATATAAAGTGGCAATACAGAATTCAAGAGAAAAAAGAAAGCAAGTTCAAAAAACAATAATGAAGGTTTGACTGAAGAAATTAGTAATAAAACAACTACAAAAAGAAGGATGCAAGAAAACATTTAAAAACATGCAAAGAAAAACTTGATAAAAAGCAGAAAATGTCATATTCAGTCAAGTGAATTCTTAATTGCAGATAATCAGTTATCACAGTATTTCTTTGAGATCTTGGCAAAATATGATAAGGAGGGGGGGGGGGTCAATCAAAGGGCTTATTGGGCAGGTTTCTGATAAAATAGGAGATTTTCTGTCAATAAAATATCTAAAACTTCAGACTATTACACCTTTGCTGAAAATCATAACATTGTTGGAATTGAAGAGACAGATATCCTTAAAACTCTTGATGAGCCAACTTTTAATCATAGGTTATTAAAAATGTATAATTTGATCAACTAAACTGATTTTCTTTTAAAGTTGAAACTATATTGAGTTTTGTTAAATATTTTTTTTAAAAACTTTGCTTACTTATATGAGGTTTTTATGATTATTTTTAATTATGACCACTTTCCCCCATGTACTACTCACTTTACCCCACCCCATGGGGTAAAGTGGTCATAAAAACATGACGAATAGAAATTGTCATAAAATTGTTAAAATCAATTATTTTTCCCCAAATTTTAATGCAATGTATTCTTCAATAATGTAATGTAAAATAACAACCAAAAGTATTAAGTATTTTAACAAATTATTATATTTATAATCCACCTAAGTTAAAAAATGTGGATTTTATGACCACTTTACCCTACCTGACCCTAATTCATTTACATCGAAAGAGAAGGAAGTCTATGTGAAGAGTACCGCAATTGTCCTTCATCTTCAGAATCTAGTTCTCTCTTGCTTCCCATTTAAATAGCTAGATTAATTAAACAGAATTTTAAGTAGAGCTTTCAACTCATGCAGTTTTTTTTATTATTATTTATGGTTACATTTGCCAATCAAAATGTAAGTTGAACAGGTTTCAATATAATCTACATAAATGAGGGTTTTCTCTCTCCCACTTTTTAAGATAGGTTAGCATCCTTCATTATCTTGGCTTTTCCTCTAGCAACATCATGTGATGTTATATCCCGATTTTCTTACTTGAGATTGCGGTCACAAAAATAGGACACAAGTTCATTGTCATTTTATAGTAACTTTAAAGTATCTGATCTTTGAAATTTTATTTCTTCTGAGAACTGGCTAACAAGCTGGTGAAAAAAATACACTACTGTAGCCAATCCCTTGCCTACAATTCCACTTATTTTTGTTAATTAAGTATATGGAACAAATATAACTTGATGGAAAGGACTTTCAACATCTTAATAATCTTGTATTTTAAATTATAGATGGAAGAATTATCCTGGGATCTAACAACCTCACAGGACGCTATTGGAATGGATCCTTATGGTGTTTTCCAACAGTTCAAGATGCTCCACATGTTGAAAAATGTCTCACTGGTATAGATGTTTCTGCTGGTATCTGTGATATGGAATATTTAAATAAAGATTATGTAGCTCTTGGATTAGATTCAGGTAATCATTTATTAAAATCTCTGCCAAAGTTGAAAAATAGTTTTTATTATACGAAAACGAAACTAAATTGATTATGTATTATCTAAATTGAGACAAATCTGAAATCTAATGTGAAAGTAAAGCAGGATATTATAAGGTGATAGTATTTGTATGGCAAAACTGCACTTATATTAAGAGTCCTTATTATTGAAAAATTTATGTAGCAAATTTATGCTGCTATTAATCAGCATTTTTAGATGATCAAAACTTTTTTGAAACTTTTCTTCACTTTTGATAAGCTCCATTTTTATATAATGAACTGAAAATTAAGTATTGGGAAATTCATTCACTTAGCTTGGAAGCACACTGGGAATAGAGATTCTATGGTAAGTACAAGTAAATAACTGTAATTTGTTTGTCATCGCATAAATGATTGTGAAAATTACCACACTGCTAATGCTTTTCTAACCATTTCATATGAAAAATCTTAAGATCTCAGTAAGCTGATGAATTTGTCAATGGCTGCCTACAGACGCTGAATGATTTCAAAGCTGTGACTGCTGAAATGTATGAAAAAGTTAATAAAAGGGTACATTATTGATGCAGTCATTTGCATTTTTAGAACCCCAGACATTTTAGAATGCTTTTTTTATGTGTGTACTCAAGTTAGGAAATAATACTTTTGTTCAAGCTAGAATGCCTGAAACTGCTAATGTGATTTAAGGCTCAGTAGTCATGAAGATTTGTTGTTAATTTAGGAAAATTAGAGGATTTTATTTGGATTAGTTTTTTTAAAAGAACTTATTTTAGCTCCAACTTGCTTGCAAGAAACTCTCTAATATTTTAAATTATGTTCTAATTTTTTACATCTTTGTCTTAAAATGTAATTCTAAGTATTTATTTTATTATTTGTTTTCAGGTGGTTTAGAGGTTTACAAGTATGATTCAGAGCCTGCTAATTTTTCATGGGTGTTTGGAGTTTGTGAACATGATGACTTTATATCATCATTAAGTTTGAACTCGGATAAAAGCAGTTTAGCTACTGCTGGTGCTGATAAATGGTAATTTTCCAGCATTAAAATTGTCATTTCTTTTCTGTGTATACAGTGTAATATTAAAAGATTTACTAACATTTGTTTTAAATAGTTTTCAACAGTAAATTTTTCTCTTCCATAGTGTAAAAATATGGGACGTTGAAAGCTGGAGTACATCTGCTACTTATCGACCAGGTAACCATTAACTTTTGTATCATCAAATGTGAATTATATCAGTTAAGAAATTTTGAAAAGTATATAAAATATTCTTTGAGAATATAAAATTGTTATCTTTCTGCAGTATATCTCTGGTTTTTCCCAATTTTAAAATTGCAAGCATTTCTCTTTTTACAAATTAAAACATTGAGACATTTGTAAGTTAATGTAGAGTATTACTTAATTATATATTCTAAGCAACTTTTTAAATTAGGTTACTTTAAATCAACCGTAAATGTATTTTGGAGTATACAGCAGTTTTTCTCTATACGTGATTTCTCTTCCATTGTTTTCTTTACAGTTTTAAATTTTAATGCACAAATAATTAATACTTTTTCATTCAAGTTTTGTTCCGAGAAAATATCCTTACAAATAAGTTCTAAACTCCAGATTATTCATTTCAGAGTGCTTTTTTCCCCTCTATCATAATATTGAATAAAATAAAATATGCTACATAAAATTTCACACCAGTTTGAAATAAACTATTTTCTTTAGTTGTATTAGTTTAAGGTTCTGAGTTAAATATACTCTTTAAATGCTTCAAAACTATCAATGATCTTTTGGAAATGACGTATCATTTTAAGATTATTTCAATACTGATATCAATTGTAAGAATTAATATGTTCAGCATACATATATTGCTGATAAATAACTGAAAACATCTATTTGTTATTAAAAGCAGGGTGCATAGCGTCATGAAAAGTCCTTAAAAAGTGCTCAATTTTCTTGAGAAGTGCAAAGAAAACATTCTTCTCTTTTTTTTTTTTTTTTTTTTGTTAGCTCTCCCCCTCAGGACCTGGGACTTTTAGTATGTTCATCAAGAGCCCCTCACGAACATGTATACCAATTTTCAAAAGTATATGATTTAATGTGTTTTTGAAACCCTTCATTGCCTGGACTATTAATGATCTTTTTTTCTGCTCCTTTTTTCTTCAACAATGGTCCCTGCTTACTGAAATAATGGAATGGTTATTCCAAAGAGGAAAATTAACTGGTAATTTGTTAATTTTAAGAAATGTTGAAAAAGGTAATATTTTTTTTAACCTTAAAAAAGTTGACTTAATTTTTTTAATAACAATTTGCATTATCATTTTAATTTTTTTGTCAAACCAAAAAGACATCCTTTATTTTACAATAGAAGACATTGTACAGATACAGAAATAAATATTAAAGTTTAAAAAAATACATTTTTAAAATTAATATAGTATATATATAAAACTTTTCAATAAAAACTATGTATTATTATAAAACAGAAAACATCCTATGCTTTGAAAATACATGGATCTACATATGCATGCATGTACAAAGGTTCTTAAAAAGTGCTTAATTTTTGCAGCAATTTCTTACTATGCAACCTGAAAAGTTACTGATATTTTGCTGTAAAAAAACTGACTGTGCTAATGAGAAAAATGATTTATTTTCTATTCTGTATATTTTTTACAGTTCATGGAGGTATAATTTGGCAAGTGGCTTGTTCTTCTGAAGATCCAAACCTATTCCTTACATGTGGGCAGGTATGATTCGACTTTGGCCATATATTAATTCTTTATCTTAAAGCCTGCTTGCATCATTTACCTATGTTATGTATTTCTTTTTGTTTGAGAAAATTTTACAAAGAAATTCTTTTATCATAGGATGGGAAAATTTTGCTATTTGATTTGCGTCTTCCTAAACCTGCCTCTGTAATGGGTAAGTCGGATTGTCTGCGGAATTATTTCAAAAAACGTTATTTTTAAACGTTTCATTATTTTTAAAAAAAATTAAATCTTTTCTGAAACTTTTTATAAAAATGCATTGGTTTGCATACTATTTGAATAAATTTTCCAGGCTTTCTTTTAAGTTTATTTTGATTCATCCCCTTTTCTTTTAAGTTTGAAATTAATGGTTTAAATACTTGTTTTTCTCCCAGATAATAGTTCTTTAAAAGATGAACCTACAGCACTGGCATGGAAAACTGGCAGCCCTTCATCCTACGTAGTTGGGGATGCAAGTGGTTTAGTAGCTTTGAAAGATACCAGAAATACGGGCACTGTGTGCTCTTGGAATCCACATAAAAGGCGCATATGTCGTTTATCATTTTCCAAAAGGTAATTCATTTGCCTATGTGTAAGTTTTTAAGATATTTTTGTATCCTTTTTATAATCGTGGTGTTTCAAATGATTACAACTCTCTCAATGACTTGATTCAATTCATCTTTTTTCTTCAAAAAATTAATGAAAGAAGCATCTTGGAGATTTACTAGAATTTCTTTCATTAAATTTAGGAATCATTTTTTAATTATTTTTTCATTCTTTACAGTATCTAGAATTTGGGGTGTTAATTAGTATTAAAAACATTAATATGTTTCAAAATAGGTCTTTTATTCTATCCTACAGATTGGAATAAATTGCTGTTGATTTCTCATGTTTAACCAAGTTTTTTAAAAGAAGTATAAATCTTACTGATCCTTAAAAACATATATATATTAGTGATTTTTAAATTAAAAGATAATATAAATAATGTTTGTAATATGTCATTTGATCTGATGTTTGTTTATATCTTTCCTTCAGTAAACCTTGGCTTGCCTCAATTGCTGATGACACAGATGTATGCATTACTGAAGTAGGAGAATCTCCTGTTGAAATGTAAGCTTTTTTTTAATATGAACTTTTAATAATATTTAACTTTAATAATGAAAACTTAATTTTACTTTACATATTAAAAAGCCCAAACTCGGGATACCTGAAAAAGGGCTGGATTGAGCTCTGTAGGGGCCCTTAGACAATGCATATTTCGGGGCATCTTCCAAAACCAGATATTTTTTATTGATTTTAATTTAATCTGTATATAAGCAGTTTTTAAGTAACGCATATAATTATAAACTGAAGTGACAAGACATTTAATTGTTAATGATCTTCAAGAGAGGTGGTTTCAGCATCTTGAGTATAAAAAAAATTTTAAATAATTTTAAACAAAATGGTAAAAAATAATACAAAATGCTTTTAATGCTTTCTAAATACTTAAAATACAAAGTTTGCTGAGACCATCTGAAAAAAAAAAAAAAAAAAACACTGAGCTGCATTAGACTTTGAAAACATTTTTTAAAAAATTCCTATAGATATATTGACTTAAGTACAGTGTCAGAAATGTTTAGAACAGGTACTTGGTTTAAATTTGAGAAAAGAATAAGTATAGATCTCTAATTTTCTTAAATGTATTTTATGTCTAATTTTAATTATAGGAAAATATTTATTTTAAAAAATGCAGCATTTTGTGAAATTACTGTATTTTTTATGAAATGATAACTGTAAAAAAAAAGTCTAGAAAAAAAAGTACTCATTTAGATTCTAGTAGTTTGTGTGGTCACATGAACAAGTTTATTATTAAAGCATAATGAACAAGTTTATTATTAAAGCATAATGAATACAGTTTGACTTTTCATAACTTATGCTATTTTATATATTTTCCAGATATAAAAATGATGATCATCAAGATTTTGTTCGAGGACTGACGTGGAATGAAAACAATGAATTAATTTCCTGTGGATGGGACAAAAAAGTTCTAAAGCACATTTGTGAAAAGGAAGAATCAAGCTGAAGCCTAGTGTCATATATTTTGTACATTTTAAGGACTTTTTTAAAATAAAAATTGTGAAGTCATGGATTCTTAATCAGAGTGTTTGACCTGTAGTTCTATTATCTTTTTTGCTTTTTAAGGAAAATTGAAAAGTAAACCCTGTTTTTTATTAAAGGTAGGTAAATTAGCATTGTTTTACTTAATAAATAAAATTATTTCAACTGTGCCAGTAAGAAATTAAGTTATGTTTATTTATAAAATCAAGTAATTAAAATATGTGCATTGCTTCAACTTTAGGAATCATAAGGATTATTATGAAGAAAATGTAAAAGAAATCATCTTTTCATATAACAGGAAAAATAAGTTGTACTGGTCCATAGAAAACTGCTTTATTACTAGAGACTCGTATCAAATATATATCATATACTATTGAAGTTTTAATCAAATTTTATTTAATACTCTAATAAGTATGAATAATGTAGTTCTAGAGAAATAAAGCACTTTCTTAATAATCTTAAATCGGATCTTAAAAACATTTTTACAGTTTCAACGATTTTTCATACAGAGAAAAAATATCTATCTATGTCTCTGAAGTTGTAGAATAAATGAAACTGAAGATTTGCAGCTAGCAAATTTTACCAAAATCAAAATAATTTTCTCAACTGTTTTCACTTCCAAGTGTTGAAGAATTCGAAAGGAGAAAGTGTTTTAGTAACCTCAACATTTTTGTTACATAACTCTTGAGATTGTGACCCATAGGTCAGGAATCCCTGTCTTAAATCTTTTAATAGAACAAAAACATTTTATCCACTCCTTATAATAAAACAAAATAATTTTATGCCAGAACACAACAAATTATAAATACGATATGACCATTTATAAACTGCTGTCTGCTATTATATGTCTTAAAATCAACCGGAAAATACAAAAAAAATCCTGCCTGAAAATCTTTTTTATTCCCTCTTAAGTCTAGCATCCCTATTTAGACAAAATCCTATTATGTAAAAAAAAAAAAACTTTTTAAATTATGTGGGGAAAAAAAAAACATTCTTACAAATGTAGTTACTGATAAATAATATAACAAGTCTTTTCCTTCACATTGCAAGAAATTACTGTTTGAATCAGACTTCAAAATAAAAGCTATACTGTGAACCAAATGCTTAATATGTTATGCCATCGACTGAATATAAAAGAAACGAATACTTAAAAATACTTCTTTGTAAGATTTGTGTAGAAAAATAATTCATGTAATTTATGAAGCATTTTTAGAAGTGTCCCTAAAACTGGATGCTAGGCGATAATATTAGACTGAAAAATACACTTCTATATATGCAAACACGCATATATAGAAGTGTATGTATTTTTCTGTTAATTTGTAACTCACGACATAGATTTTCTGCTTACGAAACTGGTAGCTGATGAATCCTATTATTAATTTTAAGAGAAGTCACCTGTCTTCAGATTAAATTAAAGTAGCCTGTTTTTTTTTTTTTTATGCTTGTCTTTTGCTATTAAAAGGGGGAAATTCTCAAAATGCTTTACAGAGACTTAGTCTCCAAGTCTTCTATTGACTCTTAAACTTAAGAGAAGACACAGGGCCAATGGGAAGATACTATACTATGTATTTGTATAGTATCTTTTTTCCAATTTTTAACAGGCTTTTATTAAGCAGTTTTAGCATTAACTTCCTTGCATTGAATTAGCTATCACAGGTTAAAAAGAAAACTTTATTTGACTCAAATAGTTATAAACAGTATGCTAATAACCACAAAATTTGAACCTTTAACAGAGAAGAACCTATACTCTCGTGTAACATATATCAAGGATGTTTAAGAATCTCGGGTGGGAAAATAACATACGCAAAAAAATGCTGATGAAATAGAATTCTGCATATCTTCTGAAATAACACTTGTATTTCAAGCTGAAATAAATCACCCTATGGTTTAGAAAGTATCTTGTAAGGGATGGAGTGTGGAAAAGGAAGTGTGATGTACTATAGTTCAAAACTGTGTAAGCTTGAGATTACCATAGATGAGTAGCTATAACTCCGAGACCCATGAACAATTTATTACATAGTATCCCAGAAAAAGGGAATCATACAGTGCCTATCCAGGCCATGACAGGAGTTCCAAGAAGATGGAAACTTAAGACACTTCTATATAGATTGTCTTCAGATAACAAAGCTAAAAGATTGGTACTTGGAAGTAACTGCAAAAAAAATGGGCCAAGTACTGCAGCAGACCTGTCCCAACAGATGTTGGTATCCATGAGTACCACAGCTTCTAGACAAACCACATACAGATATTTGGGAGAATATGGTCTATATTCTTGCAAGCATGTCTGGTGCAGAGAACATGTTAACAGAACACTGGATCTGTATATTGTTTTCTGGTGAATTCAGAGGTTTTCCCTGAAATCTATCTTGTATCAGACTCCTAAGGAGCTCAGCACATACCAGTTACTACTAAGAAAATGTTATTAAACACAACCATTTGGTAGTTGTGTTTTGGGGTGGCATTAATTTGTATTCTCAAACATATCCCTGTCCAAGGCAGAACAAGATGGGGCCAAATTTATTGGGATATCATTCTGTAACGACACATTTATCTGTTAGAGGTGCAATGGTTACAGATTTTGTCTTTACAGATGATAATGCCTTTCCTCACTATGTTCATTGTAGATGAACAATTAAAGAAGAGGTCAGATTTCTCCCCTGATTTGCAGCATGTATGAGACAAAATGGAGCATGCCATCCACCCCTCAGCTCCCCTTTGTTTTATTAGTACTTTGGTATATGTACTGTTTTTTTTTTTTTTCCTGTACCTCCTTTGTACTAAATGGGCATTATGTTTATACCAAATTTTTTTGTGCGTTTTCTTCAAGCTGTTATTATCGTTTATTTATGGACATGAATGTATATCATAAGCTGAGATACAAGCTGTTATTATCGTTTATTTATGGACATGAATGTATATCATAAGCTGAGATTTCTAAAAAGTTAATGGACCTGTCAATACAATTCAAGAAAGAATACTCAAATTCAAACAAACTTTATTTTCTGAAACATTTTACAGAACACACATTATACACAACCATTTTATTTTACTTGTCAAATAATAGGAATTACATAAATGGATAGAATCAATTTCTAATTATCCAAAATTAATTTACGATGTGAAGAATCTCACACATAATTTTTTTATTAAAATTTCTTAAACTTAACTACATTCAACAATAAATATGCATTTTATTTGACACACTAAGAAAATAATTTTCTGTACAATTTATCTTCTAATCTGTTCATACTTTTAAGTATGAAGAGATTTTATTATAACACCCTTCCTAATGGTTTATCTGATTGCATAAAGCTCTTATTTGGGTATTTTTTAATACAGATAATATTACACTTGGTTCAAATTAAAGATTAAAAACTATAATACACCAAAACCTTAAAACCTACTTCAAAGTTGGAAGTATGATTCTAATTTAATAATTCTTTAAACAGCGATTAGTTTTTAAGTGAAACCGACTTCAATGAAACAGAATTTAATAAATCACTATTACACATTTTGTTTTAATATTGAAGTGTGAAGAAAAAAAAATAGAAAGTTAAATAATTAAAACTTATCTTTAATTATTACCAAACCACGCAAGATGTCTATTGTAATTTAAAAAGATTAAATATTGTTCCGATTCAGATAATTTAATTATTTGATTATACACATGATCAGAAATATTTAAAAGTAAAAGCAAGAGGTTACACAATTTTTAAAAAATGACTGCTTCACAAAATTTATATATCAAACACTTGCATCCAAGACATTCATAAAAATAACCATTCATAAGCAAGGTAACCAAAATTAAATAGGTTAGTTAAATTTAAATTAACAATCAACACAAAGCATTGGTACTATGATTATTAAGTACACCAAAGATGGAATGTAAGTTATTTTCAGTATAAACAATAGTTGCAACTTTCTCTGTTAGACAGAAAATACTATTTATCGATTATATGTTCATAATAAACAGGAAATTTGATATATCTATACAAATCCTATTTCATGATCCTTATGTTGTCTTTTAGTACATTTTTTTATTGACACATAGAATACTTATAAGCATAAAAGTTACAAAGATGTTTCAAAGATCACTTCAAAAATAATTATTGAAATGCACCATTTTATTGATTACTATATAAAGAATTATATTCAAAGCAAAGAGCAAGATAAAAGTAGAAACCACAAGAAAAAATTTTGATCTAGAATCAAATCAAACTCCTAATATAATTATTTCAATATCTAATAAAACTCATAAATGCAATAACAGCATGTACCGATCAGCTGAACATAATATAACATGATCTGACTTTGAAATTTTTAAACAGATAAGAAAGAAACATTTCTAACTTTCAAAAGAAAATACAAGTTATCAAACTATTTTTAATACAGCTGAAAACTATAGACATATCAAGAAAAACAGACAATAGCAAATAATAAATCTAAATATAAACAAGAGATTTTTCTTTAATAAAACAATTCTGAAAAAAATGAAGTTTCTGCTTTGTGTAACAACTTTCTACATTAAAAAAAAAAAAGAAAACTATGAATTCTTACAAATTTTGGCACAAATCCAATTGGAATCATTATACTAAGTTGGCTCATCCAAAGACACATGAAGAGTACTAAAATTATGCTGAGAATTAAAAAAGAACAAAATCATTTGATTAAATGACTAGCATAAAAGAGTAAATTACTGTGAAAATTATGTGACTGTCCATATGTCTAGCACACATTGTCTAAAAGTATGCTATTCTTGTTATGCTGTCAATTAAAATCTGAAAAAAGATTGTAACTTTCATCTAAAAATTATTTTTTTTATTTTCAACACATTAAAAAGATAATTTAAATATCAAAAACTTGACACATAATTTGCCACATGGTATTAAAAAAATAAGAAAGAAGTTTAACGAGCAATGACTCAAGATATGTAAAAAAAAGTATTTAAAAAATGATATGAAAAAAAATCATACAGAGTATAGTAAGTAACAGTTTTCATTAAACAAAAATATGTACTGAAACCAACTGTTTTGTCACCATCCATCACAAAGTAGAATAGACTGATAAAATACTGTGAAAGGAAGTCAAACTTGAAACAGTTGTCACAATTAAAAGATGCAACTATGAAATTGTAAGTTATTGCTGAAGGAGTTGGACGTAATTGGAAGGGAAAAGTCCTATTTGGCCTCTGCACTCTCCACGCCACCAACCTTCATCAATCTAGACAGAGGAAAACAACATAAACATATAAAACAGTTAGCAAGCAGATATTGGAATTGAATTTGTAGGTTTACAATTTATATATGTATATTTTAAAAACGGTACATAAATTTTAAAAAAAATACAAGGATGGATCCAAAAAAAAAAGGTTACAAAGGTAATAAAAAATTATTTATTAACAATAGACAGAAAATACAAAAGGGAATTAAGAGGCATACTTGCCAATCACTTTCCCACATAAACACCAAATCTATTTAGGTATTTATCTGAAGGCGGACAAACTTATTTAACCCGGCTTGGTCAGAATGATGTCCCTGCCCATTGAGCCAGTTCTAGGCAGCTGTTTTCACATCACTGTCTAAAGAGAACCTTGTTCCAGATAAGTGTTCCTTCAAGTTCGGAAAAAGGGAATAGTCGCTGGGCTGTATGGGGGTAGCTCCAGACTTCCCACTTGAACTTTTGCAACAATTCTTGAGTTTTGAGAGCAGTATGGGGCTTGGCATTGTCATGCAGAAGGACGACACCATCACTCAACATGCCAAGGCATTTCCATTGGATGGCTTCATGTAACCTTGTTGAAGTGACACAAGCGAGACCACTTTTCTAAATGTCTTGCCATTTTAATTACTCTGATGCATCTGCGAACTTATGCTAGCTACCCATACAACTGCTGTAAGACAAATAGCACCATCTGTCTCCACTCTGGGAAAAAAATATTCCCTCAACAATAATTACTTTTCAAATGCTGCTGCTTGTAAGCTTTTTGGGGGGGCGGTGGGGGGGGGTTAATAATTCTCATATTTAAACTGAAAGAAATTAATCAATTATCATAAAGCATAATATCCTATCTGGTTATGAGTATTCTTGCATAAGATATAGCTACCATTGATGATTTACCAAGTCAAATGAAAGAAAAACTTATACCCTATTTTTAAAAACATTCAAGCAATAATCTTTATTGGTTGAAGCAATATTAGAATTTGTTCAGTTGTGCAGACTTTCAACATTGAGAAGGCCTTCGAAGAGTTTTATATGTATCTGGATATATATTCAGTTACAGATACATTTTTTAATTACTTATAACTTTTTAACATGAATGTAAATTAAACAGAAATACCATCCACATTTTTAAAAAAATCAAATTTCACAACAATGCAATGTTTCTTAAGACAAGGTAAATAAATGTACTTACCATTTCAATATTAGTGATTATGTCATCTGGATCAAATGATATTTCATCGCTATCAGCTGTAAGACAAAAATCATAATTCTTTTAAGGTGACAAACTAGAAGTATTTCTATTGATCATCCATGGCTTGAGAAACAATATTTTTATAACAATAAAAGCATCACTTTTTTACAGAAATTATACAAACAAAACATTTTTTAAAAATAAATGTGTGTAAAATTATTTATAAAAGTATTAAAATAATAATAAGTATATAAAAGTAATTAAAAAGTAATAAAAAAAATTAACTTACTTATAAAATGCACATATAATTTCATACATTATATAATTTCAATTTACATACATAGTTTCACACCTTAACTATTTACAAATAAGAAAACTTTTAATAGTTAAGAAATTTGCTGCTTAGAAGCAATTTCACATTTACATAAAATTTGTATAATTTTTAAATAGTTATAAACACTTGAAAATAATCACAGGCACTGTATATGTTAAGAAAAAAAGTCAACACTATTTAGATCCCTAAAAAGCTCTTAATTAACTTTCTTAGTTTGATAAAGAACTTAAACAGGGTGGCTACAGAAACTGTGAAACTTTTACTGACTTTTCCCTGACTAAACTTGCAACATATCCCTGATTTACAGCTAGTAATTATATTAGTTTCCTGGCTTTCTCCCTACTCAGAATCACTGTATGTGTACAATATACATTATTAAAAACACTTTTACCAGTTATTTAATATGAAAAAAAAATATTTTTATGAAATTTAATTTTAAAAAATGGAATGGACATCCTAAAAAAACTATTAAAACAGTATATTACATTTCTTATATGGAAAAAATACTGGAAATTTTAACAAAATACTTTGCTTCTAAAACTGCATAAAATTTCTGAGAAACATTAAAACTACTCTTTGCAACACAAGTTAAATTATAATAAGAGTAAAGGTTATTATGATCTTTGCCCAAAACTTTAAAACAGTTCAATAACTAATTAGTGCTCTTTTTTATGATTACCAGAATAACATGTTGCAGCATAAATATAAAAATAGTATAATTATATGTACCTAACAATATATACTTTAGCAAAGATTTAAACAAGAGAAACTGCCAAAATATTACTTCCGATCTTTATTCTTTAACAAACCATAAGAAATTAATTGCTCTAATCAAAAACTTATGCTTTTATAAATGAATGATTCTTTTAAAATTCCATTTATTATTACAAATAATGCTAGACATAAGATACTAATTTATAGATAATATCTCAAGTGACTATTAATTTTCCCTGATTTTTAGATATTTTTACGAAGTTTCCTGACTTTTCCCCGATTTTTCCAGATCGATAAAATTCCCAGACTTTTCCCTGATTTCCAGGTTCTGTCACCACCCTGTTAAAGTTCTTATCAAATACCAAGCATAACATTTCATGATATCATGAAAAAGGACAGATGTTGATTTGATAGACCAATATCCTATTTCGAAAAATACATGAAGCAGACTGTTGACAGATCTGTATGTTGAACCATAGTTCAACACGGAACACTTTAGACAGCTTGCCCCTCTCCACACTTTCACAGTGCACCAATATGAGGGCATTTGTTCTGCAATGGCAGATTTAAAGTGCACCAGATTCAGAAGACCTGTAGAATTTTCAAACCTGGGATAATCTTATCTGGAAGGCGAGATTCCACTACCAGTCAATGTATCCCAAATGAAGAGAAGGAAAACTACAACTTGGAAATTCCAATTTCCCTTCTCTTTATAGAATAATTTGTTTCATGTGACAAGAACAGAGGCAATCAAAGAAGTATTTTCATTCATAATAAAATTTTATCTTGTGAAACAATACAGTGGAAATTCAAACAATAGAAGTTAAAAGAAAGTACTGATTTTAAATCAATGTTTCTAATCTCAAAAAGACTTCACTGAACACTTTTTGTTTATTTATTGCTTTCAATGTTTTCAGATATTCTGATTGCTCAGGATGGTACCAGAATGAGGTGAATATGGTTAAATACGCAGCCTTCATTCATAACTCAAAGACATGTCTAATAGATACAGAAAAATTAATTCCGATAAATGAATAATAAGTTGCTTTTTCCTCATTTATGTAATCAAATCTGATCTTTGAAATTTAATTTCATAACCTAATGATTAACATTAATTGAATAGAAAAGAAATTTCTTGATTAAGAGTTAATACAGATTTCGATTAACAAGATCTGTAAACTTGTCACAATGTTAAAAAAAAAATTTACTTTTAATGAAATATATTACATAGGAATGTTAACATGAACAAGAGGGCAATGATTTTTTTTCCCTCTCTTTCAAAAGGAAATGAAATAAATTTAAATCACTATCTATATGTTTCTGATTTCACTTGGTCAAACTTACACATGCCTATACTCTGTTTCCAGATAATATAAAAAAAATTTCCCTTTCTTAAAAAATTTTTTTCTCCTAAATTAGTTTTCAATTAAAGCTATATATTTTTATAGATTCATATTCAAATTAGTATTTTTTTAGGGAAAAAATTTATGACATTTCATTGTACTAATAATAAGACTTCGTATGAAACAAAATGGTGCATTAGACATGATTTCTAAATTTAAAAATTAGTTTTCAAGCATTTATGGCAAAAACCCAACTTACTTTTTACCAGCTTCCCAGGAAGCACTAGCATTATCAGCGCAAAATACTTATTTAAAAAAAAAAAAAATTCTGTTCCCGCTCCTTTACGCCCCCACTTTCTGTATTCAGCAATAGATGGTGCTGCTCTTGTTTGTTCAAATTATTATTCTTTTCATTAAAGTTATACAATCCATGAGGCTTGAGTGTGGTGTGCCCGTTTTTGGCTCTGTGTAGAGAGTGCGGTTTTTTAATGTGCAATGAGTTGAGTTTGTGTTGTGAAGAATCAAATTCAATCAACACTCACCAGCTTGATAATCATATAGAGCAACTGCTGACGCACCAGAATTTTCAGGCACTTCATACAACTCTTCTTCCACTTGTTCTAGAGTGTCATATGCTAAAAATAGTAAGAATTAATTAATAGCTTGAAGGTTGGAGTTTTTATATGCTATTTTTCTAAAAAACAAAATATTCATTTAGCAATACAGTATATGCATATAAACTTTATAAATATATAATGGCAATTTTCCCATTTTACATTCAGATAAAAATACTTCATGTATTGAAAAGCATATTTCATATATTTCTCATTTTTCATTATACAAGGTTCTTTCAATTAACTCTATAAAGGCAACAAAATAATTTTGTTCAAAGAAAATCAAAATTCCATGATATGAATCACAATTATTTACTTCAATATTTTATATAGCAGCTTGAAAGCAAAATATTAGATTCTTGTGACAAATAATAAAAAAGTGACCAAAATAAAATAATAAAACAAATAATAAATACTAAAAGAATTTTACAAATTATTGAGACCTTTAATGTGGAACTTTGTAAAAGAAACAAATAAATAATTCTATTATTGATTATTTAGATTTAAAAAAATAATCAAAATTTACAGTCTATTTTCAACAGACAAGCATTTATACTGTAGCTTTTGAGTCAGAAAAATAATTTTATGCAAAAAATTTAGATAAATGCTACAGTTGTACTTTAATTTTAAAAATATAGCTAACCTGGTTCAGCATAACTTTGAGGAGGTTTAAATAATTCTGATTCAGCATCCTCTGGAGAATCCAAGAAAGAAATTTCTTCAACTTTTTTAACAGGTTGCTTCGTTTCAATGTACTGCTTTGCTTCAATGAACTGCTTTGTTTCAGTGAATTGCTTTGTTTCAATGAACTGCTTTGTTTCAGTGAATTGCTTTGTTTCAATGAACTGCTTTGTTTCAATAATAGGTTCATTCTAAAAAGAACATAGAATTACATAAAATGAAACTTTTAGAAACTATAAGTAAAATAAATTACAGATACATCAATGAAGTCTTAACAAGGAAGACAAGTAAATATTATTAAATAAATATTTAAAAAATATTCATTACCCAGATATTTTTTTAGTGTAGGATATTATATATGCCATTAATTGCACTCAAGAAATTGCTAATACACACTGCTATGCCTGCTTTCCTGAATGCTATTTATGGTTTAAATAAACAAGTTGTTCAATTAGATGACAACGCTAAATAGCTCAAAACTGTAGAGTTCTCCAAATATTTCTTTTCACTCATTTAATTTTTCTGTATTAGTTTGTTTTAAGAGTTGTTTACTTTATTATACTGTCATACCCCATCCCCTTTTCTCTTAAAAAGCATATTTTTGCTTTTAACTTATTCAGAGGCTTTCGAAATATAAAATTATACTTTTTCATGCCCTTATTCATGTTTTTTTAAATAAATGCTATAATTTAAAGAATGAAAAGTTCATAATTCAGTTACAAGCAGAGGTTATTTTGGTTAATGTGGAGTCTACGGTGCCCAGCTACTTCGTTCCTCTTAGGATCGCCAACTCTTTGCCGTCAAGAATGGAGACGAGAGAAAATTTGTTTTGGTTGCGCAATGATGTTTTTAACAAGTATCATGTGTGGAAATTTATCTTTTCATCGGTGTTTTGAGCATCACGCTATATTGCGCCTCATTTCGATTGGACTGTTTTGTTCATCTCTTCGATATGATTGGTCGATTCATTCAAATTTGAATAAAACTTCGTTTGGAATTCTTCGGTTTGAATATTGGTTCAATACTGTGTATGATATTCTGTGTATTTCGTTTCTCAATGAATGAGCGAAACTACAAGTATTCCACTATGCTGAAAGTGAAGCCGCTGATGTTTTTTTTTTAAGTTAAAAATATTTGCTCGGTACATGCTTGAAATGCCGCAGGCATTGCATGCAGAAATTCTCGTTTTCAGAATTTTTTTAAAACCTAGATTCCTACCATTCCATGAAAAAGTGTAGCTACTAGTTTCCTGCTATGCTGAAAGTGAAGCCGCTTATGTTTTTTTAAGTTAAAAAATTTGCCCGGTACACACTTGAAATGCTGCAGGCATTGCATGCTCAATCTCTTCTTTTCAGGTGACGCATGCGCAAGAAAGCAATAAAAAGCGTACTGCAAATCCAAAACAATATTTTGTGACGGCAAATGAAATTGAGCTAAGAAAAACTGGCAAGAAGCAGACCGGTATCATTGACTCCAGGTTTACCGTTATTTTTATAAAGAATAAGTTTCAAGATCAGTTATTACTTTATTAAAAATAATAATAATGAATAATAATAATAATAAATAATTAGTAGAAGAACTAATATAAGCCTTTTAGCATTAATTTTTTTAGCCTTGAGGAGAAAATAATAATTAAAAAATTGCATTAAAGGGGGGGGGAATGTGTTTTTGTTGACAGTTAAAGAATGTTCTGCTAAGGGCTGAGGAGGTGTATACTGAAATGTCTGCTCAGGAGATGCATTCTTTGCAGTTGTTGCAGCCTGCAATAGAGGAGTAGGAACTCCTACAGATGATGTGCGAACCGTAGGAGCCGCAGCTGGCTCCTTCGGTTCATCTTCAAAATCATCTTGATCTTCTTGCAGACTTAACTTTCTCTGCCTCTCCTAGAAAAATTAAGTACAGATATTTTTAAAATATATTAATGCAATTTTACATTTTACTGAAAATTTGATATTTATTTATAGTATGTTTTACCAAACAAACAGCAACTAACTGAAATAAATAATAATAAGCCTTTTTTTTTTATATATAATGGACAAATGTAAACAAAAAATTATGCAATGCTAAACATACTTCTTCAGCTTTCTTTGCAACCTCTTTCTCTTTTTGTTCTCGGGCAATCCTCTTGGCTCGTTCTTCTTCAGCTCGCTTACGAGCTTCCTCCTCCTCTGCTTTGGCCATATTTTCAAAACGAGCCCTTAGGCTACTAGCTTTCGTAGAACCAACTAGGGAATTAAAAGCCAACTAAATTTTGCATAAGTTAATATTTCCAAACATTCAAAAGCTAACAATAACCAATGTAAAACAATTCATAAAATAATCTTTACCAGCTTCTTCACACAGAAGTTCAAAATTAGAAAATGAAATATATAAGTGAATAAATAAGCTAGTAAGAACAATTTGATGAGAACAATTAGACAGCAATAAACAAAAAATTATTTCTATCAATTGTAAAAATACAATAGAATTATAAATCAATGCCTACTCCTTATAAGTATACTAGCAGTACGCGCACGGCGATGCCCGTGGAATCAGGACTTCAACAAAATAAAAAAAAAATCGCCCACAATGACACGAAAAAGTTTTCAAAACAAAATCAAAACAAAAGATACACATTATAGATTTTCCCGCTTATTTTTTCCGCGATAATAACATGTAGAAAAACAGTACAGAGTACATTAATCCAAAACAATATAAAAAAATTGTTGCCCGTGGAATCAGGACTTCAACAAAATGAAAAAAAATTCTTAGAACATGACAAAAAGCTCCGAAGGTTATGACGTCACCTGACCCTTCATCCAATCAAATTGAAAGCTGCGTTCCGGAAGGCTATCGCTGAAGAAATTTCGCTCGACAAAAATAACTTTCATCTGCCCAGGAATAATTTAATTTAAAAAAAACGGGAAAAGATATTTTAACCGTTCTTGTTTTAAATCAGAGAGAACCGTTCTAGTTATAAGCTGAAAAAAATTGAAAATAATAGTGTTATTAGAAAGTCGGATGCAACAAATTTAAAAACAAAACTAAAATTTAGGTGGTGAAACTGACTATTTTTTAAAAAATTCTCAAAATTCAGTAAATTACGTTGGAAATTCAAAACTAACTTCATTAGAACGGAAATCGCGTGCTCTTTCCGATGGTCTATCTATTTTTGTCGTACAATTATTCGAAACCATTCTATTGACAAATTAGTGCGAAAAATCAACCAAAACAACAGAAAACATTAAATAAAAAAATTTCTAGATTAAAATTTAAAATTTCGGCTTCGAGGTGCATTCAGTCACCATTACGACTACCTGTGTACCAAATTTCATGGCTGTAAGTGCGATAGATTCGTCTGGACATCGCCGACAAACACACACACACACACGCACACAAACATTGCCTTTTATAAGTATAGAATATTAAAATATATAAGTCAAGAATGTAAAAACTATTACTTGATTCAGATCGTGTTTTCTGATAGCTTGGTTGGGGTTTTTCCACTTCAGAAAAGGAATGGGCTGACTAAAATAAGTTCACAACATTTGATATTCATAATTTGATACAAAAATGGAAATTAAATTGTTAATCTACATATAATAATACAATTGTGTATGTAATAAATAAAGAAAAGGAGAAATATATAGACATAAATTAACTTCCCAATTTATTACCTTAGGGTCAGTCAATGTCAAGTGATCCAGAAAAAAAATAATTGGTTGCTTGACCATTTTATAATCAAATGATTTTTGGTATGTTGATTCCTACATAATTAGAGAGACCAAAAAGACCAATTTTAATTTTTTATCTTTTTCTGAATTCCGATGGCAGCCATTTTTGTTTTACAAAACATGCTGATTTTTGCATTTGTAGGGGTTTGCGTTAACTTTTATTACTCGGAACTGGTGAACTCGAGGTTGATGAAACAAAAACCAGTTTTTTCAGGAAGATACAGCCTTTATTATCTCCAGCACACATTTTAGGAAAATTTTATCCCAAATAGCAAAAATAAGCTTAGAAGTTTGACTTTAAAAATGACAAATTTTCAGTTTTTGAAGGCATATAATTCCCAAAAAGAATCTGGATGTGTTAAAAAAAAAAAAAAAAGGAAAAAGGATGTGTAGCTACCTTAATGTACTATAATTACAAAAAATTTCAACCCTGAGATTTGCTTCTTTTAAGAGTTACGGGTTTTCAAAATCCTAAAATTTCAAAAAAATCCAAATTTCGACACCTTATATCTTTGTTGGGGCAAAGTTTAAAAATCTGAAATTTTTACATATAAACCCTCTATAGTGTGTTATACTGCTGCAAAAATTTCGTGTTTGATATTTATCTACAAGTCAAGTTAGAGGACTTTAAAAATCCCATAAAAAACGTATTTTTTGCCAAAAATGACGGAGCATAAATTTGACTAAATATTATTTTTATCATTAATAAATTATAATATGACCTCAAGTAATATTTGTAATTAAAATTACAATTCAAATTAATTCTTATGGCATTTATATTTTCAATTAATGCACCATTTGGTGCATTAATTTTACTTCGTATTTATTCTGTTAAGTTATAACATTATATTACATCATGTTTCTATTTATAAGATAATCTCTTAAAATGCTGTAGGCCTTATTCAACAAAATGTGTGGATGTTCAGACCTGTTCACAAACTTTTGTGATGGATAGACTTCAACAAACCAGAGCAAGTCTCCAGCAACCGTACACCAACCAAATATTGACACCAGCAGAAATGTTTGAATTTTGTTACGAACATTTAAAAGGAATCACCATCACTTACATAAAAGATGAAGAAATCATTCAACATCATAACAATAAACTTCTTGACCAATTTGAAAACTCTGTGGCAATTACTGGTACAAGGAGTTTCTATTGTTTTGTTCCTGTGTCAGAGAATAACTTGAAGTGCTTCATTACTTAACAAGCTACGGAATATGAAATTCATTCCACAACAAAAGCTGTACAAATAACAATTCACACAAGAGATTCTATTGCATGTGTATGTGATGGTCACTGGTGGCTGGCAGAGGTGAATGATATTAGTGACATAAATAAATATGTGTTTGTAACATTTTATTATCCCCGCCGGTACAAGGACAGCTTTAAGAAAAAGGAGAAAGACCAGACTTGGGTGCCTATGAACAATGTTTTAAGGAAACTAAGCGCCTTAGAACTACAACAACTACTGAAAGGACAAATAACATTTCCCGAAAACTAAGTGAAGAAATATTAAAACTTCTTTATGAATACAAATAAAGGTAGAACGATAAACGACTCACGTGTATAGTATATCCATACTTTTGTGATGCGTTAGTTGTAAATAATATATCGTTACTTTTATATTTGAAGTTTTAAAGTGTTTTAACAATGGTAATCATAGTAAAAACTGTGTTATAAAATAAGTGAATAGAGAAGCCTCAATTATACTGTGGAACCTAAAGTGACCATGAAATATATTCAAATTTTTCAACTTCATTATACATTTAGTGTGCACAAGCTACTTCATGTAAAAAAGGTAAGTTTATATGTAATAGGTAATAGTAGAATATCATATTATAATTTAATAATGATAAAAATAATACTTAGACAAATTTATGCTCTGTCATTTTCAGCAAAAAATGTTTTTTATGGGATTTTTAAAGTCCTCTAACTTGACTTGTAGATAAATATCAAACATGAAATTTTTACAGCAGTATAATACACTATAGAAGGTTTATCTGTAAAAATTTCAGATTTTTAAACTTTGCCCCAACAAAGATATAATGTGTCAAAATTTGGATTTTTTTGAAATTTTAGGATTTTGAAAACCCGTAACTCTTAAAAGAAGCAAATCTCAGAGTTGAAATTTTTTGTAAATATAGTACATTAAGGTAGCTACACACCCCCACAAAAGTAATATGGAGAATAGATTCCTTTTGGGAATTATATGCCTTCAAAAATTGAAAATTTGTCTTTTTTAAACTCAAACTTCTAAGCTGATTTTTCCTATTTGAAATAAAATTTTCCTTATATGTGTACTGGAGATAATAAAGGCTTTATCTTTCTGAATAAACTGGTTTTTGTTTCATCAACCTCGGGTTCACCAGTTCGGAGTAATAAAAGTTAACGCAAACCCCTACAAACGCAAAAATCAGCATGTTTTGGAAAACAAAAATGGCTGCCATCGGAATTCAGAAAAAGATAAAAAATTAAAATTGGTCTTTTTGATCTCTCTAATTATGTAGGAATCAACATACCAAAAATCATTTGATTATAAAATGGTCAAGCAACCAATTATTTTTTTTCTGGATCAGTTGACATGGAATGACCCCTTATGGTTTATATCATATTTCAAAAAATATTTTTCTTATTTTGATTGTGATCTTTTTTTTTAATTAAAATATTGAGATCAGTTAATTTTTCAATTTAAATATATTATGCATTAAATATTATATTCATTCAGAGGAAGAAAAATAAAGATTTAAAACTAAATCATATAACACAAATATATTTCACACATTTTCAATTTTATTGCCTTGTTTTTATAAGTATAAAAAACAGATTTTTTTATATAATTTTTTTGTTCCCAAATCAAATAAGAGATCTCTGAAGTTTTTTTTTTATTTTTATATTAATGCAGTCAATAAAGATACATTTTCAGCTAATGTTTTATGACCCAAATTGTTATAAACAAAAATTAATTCTAAACTATAGAATAAAATGTTAATATGCAAAGAATAATTTTACTAAGAAAATCCATTACATAATTTACTGATAACTTTTAGAATTCGTAAAAATGCATGATTTGGTTTCCAATCTGCCTTTGTAGCATCAAGTTAAATATTTAAAATCAAAAGAAATACTTTGGACTATTCACTATTTAATTATTTGAAAGCAAAAAATTAAATAAAGGTTGTGAACAATTGGGAATAGTTTAAGGAAAATTCAAATACGATGCTAAGGATAAGCGGCTGAATTACTGACCTAAAATGAAATCGGATATCAAATCAAACTAGAAACTATTACAATAAGATATATCTTACAGCATGGAAATTATAAAAATATTCTGTTATAAGCAATAAAAACAGTTTGCACCTCCATGAAAATATCACAGTCTCTCCACACATTTGCATGATAATTCCACAAAAGTAGAATTAGTTTCAAATTGAAAAAAAGAGTAACAGCAAAGAAAATAGTTCTTCAGATAATCTTTCAGGAAACTCAAGATGATCTATAGAAAATGACCAGTCAAGGCATTCCATACAAAAAAATAGGAACACAAGTTTTTTTTTTTTTTTTTTTCTTTACAGGATAATAGTCGGTTTAATACCTGGCCATAAAGCACTTGCCTTATGGATGGAGTTAAGCCAGCTAGTTACTAACCAAAGGAATTGGATATTGCATGAGCTCAAAAAATTTATGACATTATACCTGAGGATAAATGCAATTTCTTTTAAGGAGCCAATACATTACTTGACATGTCTACAGATGATGAAAAATTAATGAAAGGCAGCAAAAGCAAACATGCAAGTCATAAACTGCTTAAAGTATTTGAAAAATAAAGATATTTTACACAGAATGGCTATTTTACCACTCTCTTACAGATTAAAAGATGTTATGAATTTCAGCTTCAACCAAGAAAAAACACTACCAATCTGGATGCTTTCACAATTATATCTGAATTACATATTTGTAAAACAGTATTGCATCTTGGACAAACTGTATTACACAACAACTCTAAAATAAATAGATTAAGTCACTATTTGTCTTCTTGATTACAAAATGTAATATGCTGCAAAAACTTTACAGTCAACAAAAAAGTATAAAGACAATTCTGATAAAAACTTGAAAAAAAGATTTAAGTATGTTTGATTATTAAAAAAATAAAGCTTTAATTACTTAAGTTTCTTTTCATGAAAAATTATTATTATTTTTTTGTTTCTATAAGAAAATACTTAACATTATTATAATACATAGCATATATACAGGGAAACCTCTCTCAGCGGCCAACCCTCCGTTCCGAGAAAAACTGGCCGCTCTGAGGGGGTTTCGTTACAATTACAAGATAATTGCTATAATACATAATATAAACAAGTCTGACACATATTTCTTATTTAAAATGAAGTTTGAGACTTATCTAAAGAGAAAATAGTACTTTATTTAATAATTTTTTACATTTTTTGAAAAAAGGATACAATTTGCGACTGTTTTAAGTTTTTACCCTTCTCGGAAAAAAACCATTTTTTTCAAGTTCGTTTTTCAGTTTAAAAAGTAAATCTCTAACTGATGCGTTGTTAAATGGGATAGGCGAACCCACCCGGCGGCCATTCAGAGGGGTTGGGTGGCCGTTGCTAGGGGTTATTTTAACATTAGGTCTATGGGCCGAAAAATCCGTGCCACAAAAAATTGGCCATTAAGAAGGGTGGCCGCTATGTACGGGTGGCCGTTCGAAGAGGTTTCACTGTAATACATAACAATAATTATCTAATAAAATGGAAGCTATGGAAACTTACTTTGTCTTGTCTATCCCTTTCAATTCCAAATTTACCACCAAAACCCTTTTTCATGTCTGTCTGCGAGGGATGGGCTTCTACTTTCGTGACTTCTTCCCATCCAAGAGCAGATTTATCTCTACGGTCTTCCTGAACACCGTATTTACCACCAAAACCCTTTGCATAATCTATACAAATAAGAACACTGATATAACGATTTTAAATTCCAGAAAAGTAAAATGTTTCTTGTTCCTAATGTGAAAAAAAGTATAAAAAGTTTCTATAAAAGAAATCTAGTAAGCTCAATGGAACTAAAAGTATTTGTGCTTCACTATGAACTACGCAAAAAGAAAATCTTGACTAGTAAATTAAATGCAAGTCTTCATACATAAGATTTCAGGAAGGAAAAAATAAAACATCTAATGTTCACCAAAAGTCATTTATTTTTAATCAGTTTTCTTGTTTTAAATGTAAAAAAAAGTGAAAAATGTAACAAATAGGTAGTTAATTTAACCTACAAGTATGTCATATAAATTAACATTAAAACACTGAATAGAAAAAAGTAAACACTTTAACAGATGGATAGTAAAATTTGACCTAGAATTATGTCATATAAATTGAGTTTAACGTAACCCTCTCACATAAATTCCCATTTTAAGACATTTATTTTCATGTTATAATTTTGTGAAAATATTTAACTATTTAACTAAAATTTTCATCTTAAGACAGCAAAAAATTCTAAGAAGTCTCATCCATGAATCAAGTTCTAAAAAGTTGTTCTACAATGCATACTGATATAAAGAAGAAAGTTAAGAGCATATATATATATATATTTTTTAATTTCTAAACAAGAATAGTAATTATGTCTATTACAGTATGAATCTTACAGAAACATGTTAGAAAGGTTTTAGGTCTTATTTTAACAGAGAGATAAAATTTATTATTATTTTTTGTCTTAAACCTACAAAAAGCACTCGAGAAAAAATATCCTATCTCATCTGGGACACGAGTATAGTAGAAGGCCTGGAGATCAGATATAATTTTACTATTTTTATTCTTGCAATGCAAATAACCAGTGACTATAATGTAAAAGTGCAAATATTTCATTATTAGAAGCATCTGCTATTAGAAGCTTACCCTCAGTAAAAGGTATTCAATAAAAATGAGCAGATGAAAGCTACATCTACCAAATACAAAAATGATCATTATAATGATATATATTTTATTATTGATCAATAAATATAATGATATTTCTGATAAAACAGTTGAAAAATTTTAGGATGAAATTTAGTGACTCTTATAGTAATCCAAATTTCAAAATTGCCAAAATGATCCTACAGAAAACACTAACATTCATTACCTAAACCTCTGAACATTAAATAGTTTACCTATCCAACATACAACTAATAAGACAAATACCAAAAGTGATGGCCATATAAAATACAAAACAAATCATTGTGACTTAGTGAGAAAGCTAATCTGTTGCAACTGAAACTTAATTTAAAGAAAAAATGCAATTCATATTTATACAATTTTTTTAGTACAACAGCTTGATAAGTTTTTGCTAAGAATATATGAACATATACTTGTGAGGGTTAATTAAAATTTATTTATGCACACAGAAGTTTTGTTATTAAGCTCAAAAAAAGCACCATAAATATTAAAATGTTTAATACTCGTTGATGGTAGAGAACAGCATTTACTAAATTCACAATAAATTAGCCCACTAACAATTCAAAAGAGTTATTTGCAATGTAATATTTTATAAAAAGAAGTAAGGAATAGTTAATAACATGGTATTATAAGTAAAAACTGTACACTGAAAGAAATGATAAAAGGTTAAAAAGTACTAATTTCAAAACAAAAATTAACACAACTTACACATACTGCAGGCATTTCATATCATGACTATTTTCATTCATAAATATTATTTTCTAAAAGTAATATTTACAAAAAAACAGAAATCTATACTTACAAAATATACAAATATTTTCCTTGAATGTTAGTAGACACATATACGATCATATTGCATGACCAGACATAACAAAAATATTAATAATTAACAGGGATGACAACTTGTTTATATTCCTTTTAAAAAATCAACTGAGTTAGAGGAAGGGTAAAAAAATGATTTATTTATTTTTTTCTTCCTAATTCAGTCAAAATGCAAAAAACAAATGGCAACAAACAGTATATCTGCAAATAAAAGCCATGCAAAATGTTATTTGGGGGTTAAGAACCAAGGCAAAAGCCAAGCAACATGGTTACTCAAAACTGTCAGATAAGTCAGTACATCTAAAAAACTGACCAATCTGGGATTCATGTTTAGGAACTTTTTCTTGATGTTGCCACCCAACAGCACACTTGTCTTGGCGGTCAGTCTGAATACCGAATTTTCCACCAAATCCTAAAGCATAATCTGCGAAGTATAATCGTAAATAATTAACAATCTGAAACAAAAACCATGATAATAACTCGAACAGATATTTTTAAATCAGACACTTTAAACTCTGAATGTGATGCTTTCACTAGTATAATCCAACATACATGTTTAAGTCAACTGTTAGAAAAAGTTCACTATTATTTTATCAGATAGTGGAATTTAGCTTTATTAAAATTTGAAAGCTATATTCAATGTTTTGATAAAATGAGACTACTCTTGCAAATTATGAATTGCTATCAAACAGTATGTTTAATAGCCAACAGTTTCTTAGCATTTTACTCAGATCAAATTATGCCAAGAAACTCAAAACACTAAATTTGTATTTAAGTAAACAAATAACTTGACGCTTTTGAACAAGACATGTAGCTTCACTTCTGCTAAATAATTTTACAATCTATTCAAATGAAAATTTTTGGGTAAGGGAACATTTAACCAAAATAAATTTTTGATTTTATCGTATTTAATAAATGTCTATACACTATGTGAAAATATTTTAATGTTTGTGAAAAAAAAACAGAATAGTCTGAAACAGTTTTGACAGGAGAGGAAAAACTGCTTAAAATACACCTTTAATATAACATAAGGAAATAAAATTGGTATAACTAGAATACAAATAATTAAAAACAGAAAAAGATCAATACCATATCCAACAAGGAAAAAATAAAGAATATACAAAATTTACTTCCTAAATACAAGATAGAATAGGGTGGGAAAGGTGGAGTTCACTTTAGTTTCAAAACACAGTTGTAAAGGCGTGGCAATATATACCTGCGAAAACATAAACATGGTTGTTTCCATTCCATATAGCTCAGATATGCATAAAAATAATATTCAATATAAAAGTCAATTAATAAATGTCTATAAAAACTGAGAGTTCATTAGTTATGCTGATACATTTATATCATTTATGAGAGGTAAATAGAAAGAAAACAAATCACATTTGTGATACCAGCTAAATAAGGCCATTTTATAATCTTTATCTGCTATTATTAAGTAAGAAGTATTACAGAACTTTACTTTTCATTTGGTATTATATTTATTCCATAAATATTTAAATACATCAAATGCTTTAAGAAAAGTTTTTATCAGATGACTGCAATTACTATAAGTGAATATAACAAAGTAAATTTGCATTCACTAATATGCATTCTTTTGTAAGAACATTTTTTTTAACAATTTATATCCAATATTTTGAGTAGTATGATAGGAGTTTTCTTGGCACAAGGTTGAGTATAGGAATTTGTGTTATTCCAACATTTTGAAGTTAATATATTCTGTTTGACTGCACTTTGAATCTAATTTTGAGTAAAACCACTCAGATCATGTTAGCTTTAGAACTGAAAGAAAACCTTACCAGAATATTCTAAGAGGATACTAAAGAAACTCATTGTGCATAAGATAGCAGCAAATTTTGAATAAATCTATCAGAGTAGAGATATCAAAATAAGAGTTTTCAAATCCAAGTATTTTCCTCTTAAAAAAAGGCAGTATTGTAATAAGTGAATTGTGAATCTTGCAGCAAAAAGAAATTAAACATTCACCATCATGCATCTGCCTGTAAAATTCAAAACAAAAGAGGCATTCTTTAAGAAATGTGTATATCCAAGAACACCTTTTAGAACGTCATATAAAATTTAGGCAAAAACATATTTTGAAGTTAATATTCTGAACACACTATTATAATTAAACTTTCCACATATATATGGAAAAGAAAGAATAAAATAACAAAATACGAGATTAATTATTCAAAAAACTTCTTACAAATGACAATTATTATATGAAACTTTACAAAGGACAGAATAAGATATAAAAATTAAATATTTCATTTCACTAATAAAGTTTTAAAAATCTAGGTGCAAAAATATATATCTTTATATAGATTTCATAGTTACATTCGAAAAGCATTACACTCTGCATTTTAATCTGGGAAATATAAATCTTTATATCTATCATTTATTTACTTTTTTTTTAGAACTGTAAACTCTGATACTTTTCTATCTTAATTGGCTCTCAAGGTTTCATTTAATAGCACTGTTTGGACTTCAGCCTATGAAATTTTTGGCTTTAGCTCAAATTTTATCAGTGGCAATTAATGAATGTGTCAATCTACATCAGCTGATAGTGATAATGCTAATAATCAATTATAAGTATACTCAAAACATGTAAAATTTCAGATGATTTATTGGTCAGTAGCATTCCACAACTAATGTATCTATCTGTTAGTAAGTCAATAATGAACAAATACATTAATTTCATTAACCTAGTACTTAATTACACTTCAAAAGAATTTACCTTTCTGAGAAGGATGCTTTTCAAGTTTCTCTTGGTGGTCCCAACCAAGTGCTGATTTATCCTGTCGATCTTTATCAACACCAAATTTTCCACCAAAACCTTTGGCATAATCTCTTTGCGACTCATGCTTTTCTGTCTTCTCAATATGATCCCAACCAACTGCATTCCGATCTACACGGTCTTTCTGAACTCCAAATTTTCCACCAAATCCAGATGCATAATCTTTGAAATAGGAAATACATGAATAACAAAATTACAATAACCCTTCCCGAATTATAAACACACTCAAAAATAGATACAAAATGTATAGTTTTAAATCAATTAAATATGCAGCACTTGCAAAATTTTATTACTAGACTAAATCAAGGTATTTTTATAACATAATTATAAAATTAAAAACTTTCACCACTTAAAAAGCAGATACCAATGTTAATCCAAAACATTTAAAAAAAAACCCACATGACCAGAAATTCATTTAAAAAGCAAAAAAATTCTAATCTATTAAGCCAAAAATTCAGCTTACAGTTATAAAATAACAATCATATTTGCTCACAATAAAACTGCAATTTTAGCAATAAGCACCAAATCTATATTATATCAAACACTTATGCGTGGCGCAAAAAGGACCTTTATTTCTTTCTCCCCATTTGCAATGATCAGTTCTCAACCCTGACGCCGAGCGTTCCACTAAATCGGGCCGAATTTGATACTGTTTGGAGAATTGTTTACGTTTGAAACAGCAAAACTCTTGAATTGGTTTCAAGTCGGACACGCCCATTTTTTTTTTTTAAGGTAGATCATTTGAATTAAATAAGTTTGAGTCATTCAGTTTGGATTAGACAAATTATTGAATGTGTGCTTAATACTGAATGTCCTTTTCAGCTAAAAGTTTCTGAAAAATTGGTATATTCATCTCTCAACAGCTCAAATTTTCCGAGTTTCATCTATCCAGGGAAAAATAGTGTACCTTCCTTCACTTAATAATAATTGGAGCGAGTGTTTACATGTGCGGAAACAACATTTCATTTAAAAAAGTGCATGTTAAAGATTTTGCTGGGAAAAAAACCGATGTTTGAAAATTTTGAAAAAGGCTATCGAATCAATTTTAAAATGCCAAGGGAAAATAATTATTATGGGTTTTAATTTTGAATAGTTAATATGAACATGTTTCAAGCCACTATTTTCTTTAAACTGTCCTTTTTTGGCTAAAAGGTTGCAAGAGGGGTTACATCATTCTACGACAACTAGAATTTTCTGAGATTTAAAACACAAATGACTACAATGAGAAAAACTCTATATCTTTTTTGACTAAATAATTATTGGAATAAGCATGTATACATGTGGGGAAGCTTTTCTGAACTATGTTTCATTGTATATAGGGCATATTTGAAATTTTGGCGGAAAAAGCAATGTTTTTAAAATATTTTTGAAGATTTGGAAAAAGGCTATCTTATCAGTTTTAAACCTAAAATTTTGTTGGAATGAAGTTATGTTGAAATAAACTGTTGAAGAAATAGTCAAAAGTGTATGCCAAGAAGTTTTAAATGATTGATTTCTGATTGATGAAAATAATTGATGATTGTTGATTTTTAATCGTCTTTGAATTATAAATATTAACATTCAAATTTCTTTCTAATATATATATATATATATATGTACTACCAGAAGATTTTAATTGTAGAAACTGATGAAAAATTAATTTTAGGACTTCATGCAATTTCAAATAATTTAAATTTACCTTTAGTAATTAATGTGCTTATAATTTCCTAATACTAGCAGAAACACATAACCGTACGGCGAGCGAGCAAAATGAGCTGGGATCACACAGTGATTGAAAGAATCACAACGTGATTCTTGGAGGCTGGTGAGCAGAGAGTGTAATATATAAAGATTTTACAACTGTGCTAGGACACACAGTGTCTTCATTGTAGCGAGCGCAGCAAGCAGGATTTCGGAGGATTGCAACGCAATCCTCCTGGGGGTTAGCGAGCAGGAGGCAGAGCCCCCTAGTTTAGAATAATAGATGAAAAATAACTATCATTTTGGAAGTCAGATTAAGAAAGTTAAAATTTGCATCAAATGAAAGTACATTATTTTTCTTTAATATGCATAATTTTTAATTTTTCCTCCATTTTCTTTCTTATCTTGTTAGATCTACACAAGTAAATTATTAGAAAGTATGCCTTACTAATTTAAACTGCTAAAATTAATAAAATATCAACTAACATGATGCAGACAACATGATTGAACTAACATGATGCAGCATGCAACAGACATATAGTTGACGAGTCATTTTCATGAACTATGAAATTAATATTTTTTTACATAAAAGTAATTGAACATTAATACAGTTTACAAAAGATGTACAGCATCTCTCAGAAGAAATACTTTCAATGTTTTTTTAAAAGATTACTTAATCACTCGGGATGTAACAATTTGGATCAACGGATTTGGCCGAATAACCGAATACCAAATTTTTTAAAAACATTTCACGTTTGATTGCAAAAAAAATTTAAGATGAATTAAAATTGATTTTTTATTATTTGTATATTTTAAAAAATGTTAATACCTTTATATATATTTCTAATATTTTAAATACCTTAATTTCTAATAATAAGAAATGAGAAACTGTCTTCATTTTGGGATTGCTTTAAAAAAAATAAGAGAGTCATCTTGTAAGACAATGGCAAACACAGAAGAAAATTGAATGGATAAATTAAAATTACTAGAAGTAAATTCCTATTTTGATAAAGAACTTCTAATAAGTAAGGTGAAGTATCCACTTAATTGGTGGTAGAAAAGTGTGGAAAAATTTCCAAGGTTCACAAATTTAGCAAGAGAATATCTTTCGGTGCTTGCAAGCATTATATAGTGAACGTTTATTTTCTGAAGCTGGTAATATATAAGAAATCATAGAGAACAGGCGTCTATAAATGATATGCACCATTATTAAATACACTTATGTACTATGCAACTTACAATTGGAAAAATATTAGATTTTTTTTATTATAAATGTACTGGAATTTAATTCTGCAATATTCTTTATTAAATATATTTAAAGCAACATTTTTTTAAAACATTTTATGCTGAATTTATTCTGCCAAATATTTGTTTAGCATTCGTCCAGACCGAATATTCAGGAAAAGGTCGAGTAGGCCTTATACTTAATATTCACTGTAACCCTGGTTGGTATAATATGTGTATGAAATTAAACAAAACAGACTTCCACCTGAAATAATTTCAGATTATTCCTATAATTTCAGACTTTGTAATGATAAATTATATGTAACTTTATTAAATACACCTATGCAACTTAAAATAGGGTACGTGTTAGGAGATATTTTTGAGAATTAATTTTCTGAAATATAATTCTGCAATATTCTTTGTTAAATATGTATTTAAAAAGCACATTTAAAAAAATTACCATCCCGAATATATTCGGTTAAATATCTGCTTACTATTCGGTGGGCCGAATACCAAACGGTTGCCGAATATTCGTTACATACCTAATAATCACATATCAGAATTTAATGCAGTTTGACTGCCCAAGCCAGAATGTTACAATAGGTGAATAAAAGCTAAAGACATACAAATAATACCCTGGCTATAAAAACTAATTATTTTTTTCCAAGAAAGAAAATCAAGTGTTCATCAAATTTCACAGTAGATAACAGCAATATTTCATAACAATAGGAACTGCATTAATTTTCTAAAGGAGAGACTACACAACAATACAGCAAATTTGTGTTTCTCTTCATAGCTAATTATCTCACTGAGTAAACATAAATTGAGGAAGTAAAAAAGAAAATACATGCATTATAATTTAAGAAATACTTTTTAAAAGACTCTATTACAATGTTATATTAAAATGTCAAATTTACAAGTATTAATTGATTACACTCTTTTTTTAAAAAATGTGTGCAGAAAATTCATTTTGGCAAAATTTTAAATGTGTTAAACATGATGTTTTGTTACAACTACGTATGAAAATAAATAATTACTAATTTCAGGAAATGCTTACACATTGTACTATTTCTAATTTTACATAATAAATTTGAAGTGGCTCTTAAAAATCTAAAATTTTTAAGCTGTGTTGGTAAATGTTATCAATACATACAATTTTAAAAGAATGTGTATTATGGCAGTTATTCAAAATTAAAAATGTAAAATAACCTTTCTGGGAGGCATGCTTGTCAACCTTTTCATGATGATCCCAACCAACAGCCGACTGAAAATAAAATTAAGCTGGTTATATATTAAGCCAAACATGAGCAGATACACATTAAAATAGATGTAATTCTAACATAACACAATAATAACTAACTAAATAATTAAACACATCACAGGAAACTCCATTCAAACCTTTGAAATATTTATTCATTTATATTAAGCAGAATAACAATCAAAGAGATTCCTAAGAAATGTAAAATGTTTATTAAAATATGTATTAATTTTTAATTTAGACACTAGCTGTTATGCCCGGCGTTGCTCGGGATTAAAATACTTTCATATCTAATATTTTTGATGTAGAAAACTACTTTTGTATAGAAAATTACAATAACCAAAATTCTTTTATCGTCTGAAATGTTTTTTAATTAAAATGAGAATATCAGTTGAACCAGACGATTTTTAAAAACCGCCGATAGCTAATTTTCTCCATAAGTTATTAATATTTATTGCCTAGGTACTACACATTTTGTACATAAATCTTGCAGTATAAGAAAGATTTTTTTTTTTGGATGTTTTGGGACAATTACATAGTAAATTTTTCATTGAGAAAAAGCATGAGAATAAATATAAATAATAAAATTCGTTTTCATCCAAAATTCTTCTAATGTGATCTAGCAACAGTTCTTATGTATTCTTGTTCTTCACCAATAAAAAAAAAGTGTTATAAATTGTAAATTTTATACACAATTTAATTTTTGAAAAATTATTAAAACGAGGGCAACGAATTGAATGAAAATGAAAAATTGAAAAAAAAAAGCAAATTTTTTAAACTTTTATTATGTGTGAAAATAGTTTTTGTGACATATTAAATATTTTCGAAAAAATTTAATGGAAAATGCCAAAATCTTGCTTAAATTCCAATTAACTGAAATTTTAATAAGGTTTGGAGCTTTTAAAAGTTGACAGTTTATTCCCTTCCTATATAAAACTAGCAGTATGCGACGGCATTGCCCATGGAATCAGGACTTCAACAAAATGGTGGGAAAAATGCCCACAATGACACGAAAAAGTTTTGAAAACAAAATCAAAACAAAAAAAACATTAATTTTCCTGCTTATTTTTGTTTGCAATAATGACATTTCAAAAGAGATAAATGTATATATTATTCAGATGACGCAAAGGTAATGACATCACCTGCTGTGTGGAAGGTCACACACCAGCCAATGAAATTGAAATAATGCATTCTGGGGGATCGTCCAGAGAAACTTTCGCTGTTAAATCTCGCTAGCAAAAAAACTGTTTGAACTGGATCAAGGAAAAATTAATTTTTTTTAAAAAAAAGATATTTTAACCATTCTTGTTTTAACTCTCCGAGCCCGGCTCGAGAGAGAATTTGGTTGCCTCAAAGCCCGGGGTAATTTTTCGTTCACAGAAACAGAATGGAATCGTCATTTCCTTCACTGCAGTGCCAGAAAGGGGGACGCCCGCTGCGCGGTCATTTGTCAAAAATGGAAGGGGAGCCATTGATGGTCATTTGCGGTTAGAACTATCGGTACTGGACAAAGTCTTGTGAGTGAAATGCTTTTCGGGCTACTGATAAGAATTCTACTCTATTAGTTTAGGAGGAATCTCGATTAGTTTATCTAAATGCTTTCAAAGAATTATTTTTTACCCAGTATTAAAATTTCCATAGGTTCTCGCACGGTCTGTGCTGTAAAATTTGGCTTATTTTAAAAAGAAAGCGAAAACATAAACTTTGACCAGTTATTATTCATTTATGCAATTGACAGATAATTCTGGTAAGTAGATCTTATCAGTAGAGACACACTTAGAGAGCGGACAAATAAACTAAAAACTATGAAAAAAGCAACAAATCCGTCAGGGGTAAAGGTGGTAGCTTTTATCACTCGGAAAATTCTTTAACTTCAGACATTTTATAAAGAAAAGGAATCATTTATCTCGGGAGCTCCTAGGAGAATTGTTAACACACAAGCAATGCTTTCTGAAACAGCCTTCTTTTATCATTCAGGCAGTCAGTCTTTTTCAGCAAAAAATCGCTAATCATCAATATCTCAAAGATATGTCATCTTATTTTTGCACAACTCTAAATGAGTGTTCACCAAGAAAATGAGAGAATTACCCTCAAGACAAGTTTTTATAGATATCAATGCGAGAAAAATGCGGTGTTTATGTTGGAAAAGTAAAGGAAAAAATGAATTATAAACAAAAAGAGTCGTAACCTTCTTTTTCGAATATCGGTAGGCTATTCAGGTTTATTCAAGTATGCAATGTGCGCACGCCCCCAACACCTTAATTAACATTGTATTGTTATTGAAATTAATTAATTTTATTTTTTCAAATATTTCATGAGAAGAAACGCACTTAGAGCACATTAAAGAATCAAGTAATTAGATTAATTAGAAAAATATATATATTGAAAAATAATATCTATAAATTACAAGCTTATTTTTAAATATGAAGAAAAGAAGGCAGTTGTTTTGGTTCTTACTTGTCTTGTGAAACGAGGTAAGCCATGTATTATACTAACTTTGTGACAAATTAACCTCGTTTGTGTATATGTGAGGCACAGTTAAATGTGACGTTTGTGGCTAGCAAAACTGTAAATACCGTTGTTGAAAAGGTTTAAAATTTCATTATTAAAATTTATTATTTTTGTAACGAAATATATTGATAGTTTAATATTTAAAAATAAATCTCTAATTTTAAAATGCCGTGCGACAGTATAAAAGGTTAAAGACCATAACCTCTCTCTCCCCCTGCGAATTTTCACTTCTGAGAAGGTAATTAAGTAAAGATAACACCAAGAGAATCTCCGTGCAATTATGGAGTCTTAAAAAATATATCTTCTGTTTTGCAGTTAAAACACAATTAAAACAAAAAACGCATTCCTGGTGAGAAAAATTTGTACTATCTATAGCTCAACTGTTCATTTTATTCATATAAAGCGAAAAATCTTACTGAGACTAAGAGATACTCTTGTGCATATCTGTTCCGAGTTCTCGTAAGAGTCCCAGAGCGACACTGGACTACACATATGAAAATTTCCCGATAATTAAAAGACGTCGGGCTGTAAGCACAGTCGTTGCAAATCTGGACCCGTAAAATCCTCAAGACGTTTTATGTTTCGACCTCATTCAACCGCTACGTTGTGCAAACCCGCGCTTATTTCCGAGAACTCATAACTTAATTCCATCACCATTTTCCTGTTAAATTTCGTTTTTCTCCATCTTTTTAGACCTTATTTGCCTTCTATTTTAGTCTCTACTAGATGCAGCACTGTAACCTTAATGAAAATACGGATCCGGACATGGAAAACACCCTATACCAAAATTCCACACCACACTAGTGTTTCGCAATGTTTTCCGCTAAAATTTCTTACGCAACTTGTTCCCCTTGTTTTAATTAGCTCCCCCTTTTCTAATTAATCTAATTTTAAATTTCTTATTCGAATTTTTTAAACGTTAATTTAATTAGAAGCCCATTCATTAGCTAGATGTGGATGTGCAGCGGACGCTTCGCGTCCTCGCGGTACTCCGTAACGAAACTCAGTTCCCTTCCGTTGTGCATATCTGACAGCATATCAAATTAACGGTTGACATGCCAAATTTAATATCTTCTGATTAATTTTATAATTAGTATATACTAAATTCAATATAGCACTTTCAGCAAAAAATTAGAACTCGCACAACACCAGGAAAGTTTTTTAAAAATCAGATGCATCTCAAGCGGTTTCTAATTTTACAATCATTGAAACAATAATTTTTTTTTTAATTGAATTTAAAGATGTCTAGAATTTATCTTTATTTCAAAATCTTATTTAGAAGTCTTGTTTGTAGTTTTTAACTTTTTCAAATGTTTTTCAGCAGTTGATTTTAACAGTAATTAATGGTCACCGTATTTCCACAACATGTACAAATCATCAAGTTGAGAAAAACAGTAATCGACAATTTTATGGAATCTAAATTATTTTCTCTGGTAAAATTTGCTTGTAGCAATACAAAAAAAAACAATAAATGAGTAAGTAAATAAGTTTACTTTTCAGAAAAAAAAAGTTGACCTGAAAGATTTCTGTTCGAAAAAATGTGTGAATTGATCAGAGTCAATAAAAGAATTTAAAAGGGGGGGGGGAAAGAGTTTTCTTAATTTTTTTACTAAAATGAACATTTCCACTATCTTTTGCATAAAGCAAGTTAACAATTTCCTTATATAGATCATAATAAAATGTATAAAAAATATAAATTGGATTTATTTTTTCTGCTTCTGATAAATATAATTTGATCTAGTAAATAACTGTCCTTTCTTCCTTCTTTTGCTACGCTCCGACGGAATGACTTGACAAAACCGCATATCACTCACTGTCAGAAGACCCTCCACCCCGCTGAGATAATCTGCCCGGTGGCCTCGGGAACTTCCTTACTCCCCTAAAATTCTCCCAACCGCCCCGAAACGCCCGACGCCGTCCTCAGTCAACGGGGATGCATTGGGGCTCCCTCGGGCTCATAGAGTTAAATCCGACAGAAACGTTCCAGTTATAAGCTGGAAAAAAATGGAAATTATAGAGATGTTAGAACATCAGATCTGAGAATTTGTAGAAATCCTTATTAAAAATTACCATAAAAGTGACTATTTGTCAAAAAAATTTCAAAATTCAGAAAATTATGTTAGACGTACTAAATAAACTTCATTAGAAAGGAAATTGTTTGTTCTTTCCAATGTTGTAGCTGTTTTTTTCGTACAATTATTCGAAGCCATGCTCTTGAGAAATGAATGCGAAAAATCAGCCAAAACAACACAAAATATTAAATGAAAAATTTTCTAGATTAAATTTTAAAATTCCGGCTTCGAGGTGCATTTAGTCACCATTACGACTACCTGTGTGCGAAATTTCATGGCTGTAAGTGCGATAGATTCGTTTGGACATTGCAGACACACGCACACAAACATTGCTGTTTATAAGTATAAAAATAAGCAAAAATTTCAGAAATAAAGGGAAATTAGTTCAAAGTCTAACCGTTGCCTAGCAACGGAGTAACTATAAATTTGCGTTATTTCAAAATCGTCTGCACATAATTATTAAACTTTAAAAAATTAATAAAAATTGAAGGAAAAATGACACAGACATAAAATTGGTATCATTGAAAAGGTAAAATTTTGAAGTTTAAGATGGTATAAAAATATTTTTTGGGAGATAATTTTCCCCGAACTTGAAGTGGAAAAACAGTTTTGGTTAATTCCTAATTAACTGACTGTTTAATTAACTTTTAGGTTTCAAAAAGTTGACAGTAATCTTCCTCTTGTCTTAAATAATAAGTATAGATATATTTATAAAAACTGCAAAGTTTGGTTGAAATCGATCCTGTAGTTTAGGAGGAGATGTGGAACACACACACACATACATATCGACAATGACTTTTATTTATATTAGGATTTCTAAAAAATTATAGCAATATTAGTTTTTTTCAATCCAATATGCCAACAGATTTCCACAGTTATTTATTCATTTACTTTAGACAGTTCTATGTTTCAAAACCACAAGATTAGAAATCCAATAAATTTTAATAACAATAATCTATTGCTTAAGATAATTACAGGAATAAAGTACAAATTTTGGCATAATAATGACACTTTTTATTCAGAAAGAATTATTAATAAATATTTAGCTAGAATATATTACCACAAAAATCTCAAACTTTACCCTAGATGCCATATTTGCATCGTTAGTGGAAAATCATATAGAAAGATGAAGTAAAACATCAAGAGGCAAATTGGCAATTACTTTAAGGAAGATTAGTTATAAACAAATTTATAAAAATTGCATACTTGTATATAACTAATGGAATTATTTTAGGTTTTGAAATGCAACGTAAATAATATCACTCACATAAGATGCTGATAACCTTATACATTAAAATGTTAAAATCGTAATTGGAAAAATAACTTATTATATGTAACAAATATACAAAATTATCATGTTTCTTCTGACTTATCACTATTATTTCTTTATTTTTCCCAATCAATGACATGTAAAATCATATTTCCATTAAAATTCCCCAGAATACTATGCCAGATTATGATTTAAAAGTTACACTTAAAAGTAGTCACAAAAATCAGAACATTATAATGTTTATTATAGCAATTTTAACATTAGTTTATTATAACATTTTTTAACCAACTTATCTGTACTAAATGAGGTTCATCTAAGGGCAAAATAAATAAAACCCTTTTGTGTAATAATTTTTGTTCAACTTTTCTTTTTTATCACAGGTGTATATGCCAATAAGTTTCTTATAATCAACCAAACAATATTTTTAAAATTAAAAATAGCAGTAATTTCTCACATATATAAAATGAAGTAAATAAATACTATAGGCAATAACTTCTTACTTTAAAAATATATTTGGAATAAACTAATTAGCTATCAGTATAAGAATCACACAATTAAAAATACAAAACATAGACAATGGCCTTCAGCTTTAAAGTTAATACATATTAAAAATTGATTTTACTTGTAAGTTATTTGTGATCATAGGAAAAATCATTTACATGTACATTATGATGAAAAGTAATATAAAAGTGGATAGTAATAATTTTAATAAATAGTGAAAAAAATAGAGAAGAAAGAAGACATGGCACAAACTTTAAAGCAATTCTATATTCCAAGAGAAATTTAAACTATTTATGGCAAATGGATCACAAGGTTTTTTTCTTTTTTTTTTTAATGTAAGTGATATATTAATATACTATAAACCAAAAATAATCCAATGCTGAGAATACACACAATGATACAATAAGGTGAATATACAAAAATAATTCAATATACAATGAAAAGTTAATTACTTTGTCCTGTCTGTCTGCTTGGACTCCATATTTTCCACCAAATCCTTTAACAGAATCTATTTGCGAAGCATGTTTCTCAACTTGTGCAATATAATCATGGCCAACAGCTGACTAAAATAAATATAAATGAATGCTACACAAAAATTGTTTTGAAGAATAATTTTGATATTAAATTAGACACTTTTTAAATTTATTTTTTAAGTCAATTAAACTCTTTGCTACAACACATAATTCTTGTTTCCACAAAGGGCATTTAACATTTAAATTATTCAGTTAGGCATCACCAATATAAAACTTTCATCCCAGGTAAATAATAGAGTATTTAAAAATATCGGATAACTAAGCAGAACCATAAGCATAGATACTGAAAGAAACATCATAAAACTTAACAAATCTCTTCAAATATTAAGATTAAAAATCAGGTCAAAAAGCAATATTACCAGATCCATGCAATTAAGAAATCTTATATTTAGCATTCATTCTTTCTCCTCATGTATTTACCTTTCTTCAGCATTTTCTTTGAGTATCTAGTACACTATTCATATTAATATCATACCATATAATATTTTTTAAAATTATATATATTCAAAGGCAATTCTGTCATGTTCAATATCAGTCCATTTTCTTTATAGATAGGACATACATGTCCAGGCAGTACAAAAGGTTTGAAGAGGATAAATGTTAAAATAAAAGGATAAATGTTTAAATTTGTTAGTCACAGAATATTACAAATTTTTAAGCATGAAATTAATATCTAGTGCACTATTTGTATTAGGATCATGCCATATAATTTTTTTTAAAAGAATATTCAAAGGCAATTCCATTCCATTTTATTTATGTCCAGGCAGTACAAAAGGTTTGATGAGGATAAATAAATGTTAAAATAAAGGAATAAATGTTTGAATCCGCTAGTTACAGAACTGAAAAGTGCATAATTTCAAATGGACAAATAGTTTTATAGAATATTATAATTTTTTAAATATAAAATATGCATAATAAAAAAATTGTGTCATCCTCTCATTATAAAAGGAGGAGGAGAGGTAATCTCTTGATTCTGAAATAATTTTAAAGTGTGAAATAAATGTCACTAAAAATTAGCATATGAATATATCTTGAAACTATATCATCACTTTGATAAAAACTTGGACATCTAAATTTTTCAAACACTTTCTTAAATTGTTGTATAAACTAATCAAACTAAAATATATTATGATAAAACATAGCGTTGTGTTCTGAATCTCTAAAAGAAGGTAATAATTTAAAGCAATTAAACAATAGCCTTACTTTGTCCATTCGATCTGCCTGAACTCCAAATTTTCCTCCATAACCATAGGAAGGTTTCATACTCCCATCCAGTGCTTTTTTCTTGATTTCAGCATCATCTTTTACAACATTTGTTCGCAACTCATCAATGCTATGAAAAAGAAATTATGATTAAATTAGTTTTGTTTTCCAATTTCTGCATTTATAACAGCAATAATACTGTATTTGAAAGAAATTTTCTTGGCTCAACACTTAGAAATACTTCATGTTTAAAACTATTCATTTCAACTAGAATAATTACTTAAAATTATTAATTCATTATTCATTTGTATCCAGATCATGTTGGCCTTTAGGCCTCATCAAACCTTCTCCAGCCCAAATTGAAAACAGAAATGCAAAGAAAAACAGATTACTCCAGTGATGCCAAATGGCATCACAATGCTGGAAAGGGTTAAGAGAATAGAGTTTTTGTAAAGAATATACTCTTGGAGCATTTAAACTATTTAGTGACATTAATATTCAGCACTCATGGAACAGCATCTCCCAAATGACAAAAACCATTAATTTGTGTTTACTTGATAGCAGCTGAAGTCCTTCCAGAACCTTCTACAGTCTTTGAGCCCCATCTTTGTTCTTCTTCGGTCACATCATTCTGAAACAATGCAAAACAATATATTCTGAGCATAAAAATATACAAATAAATTCTCAAAATTTTAAGTGATCATTTGATATAATTATTCATTGTGATAAAATTAAGATTAGCAACGTGATACTGGGAATTACAATAGCTTATTATTATACTAACAGCTTACAAGCTAAATTTAAGAAGAACTATACGATAAAGTGTTCTTTTTATCATATTAAATCATTGCAAATTTTCAAAAGTGCTTGGATAGAAAATTTATGATCATCTTTAGCAATCCTTTAAAATGGTTTTCAGACCAATTAATAAGATCATTATTTAAAGAGTCAGTAAAAAGTTTTTTTGTTTTTACATCATTAACAGAAATATTATATCTTTAAAGATTTATCAAAGCCACAAAATCACTAGTATGAAAATTATTCCAATTCAATTTTGCCTGCTCAACCCCTGCTGCCGCCCCCAACCTTCCTATAGAAGCTTATAATATGCATAAGTGACAAAACCTGTATCACAGCCACAATTAATACAAAAATCTAGATTTAAAACCTTTTAAACTTGATATGCTGTTAATGACAAGAGTAAAAATGTGTTATTTTTTATTCTTGCTCAATTTTTCTTACTATGACATGCTAAAATGAAAATAAACTTTAAAAAGACTATGCCCATTACTATACTATATTCAGCTACAAATATTATTTGCTAAGCAATAAAAGTTAAGAAAAAAAAACATATATTCTAAATATTAATATTAGTGTAATAATACAAAGATATTTCAAATCATAAATAACAAACTAATTTTTTACATATCTTAAAATGGATGCAATTCATTAATTTTTTGAGTTGAGAATATGATTTGAAGTCAAAGAGAGAGCGATTTTTGCTAATAACTACGTTTTGCTAGTAGAATAAATTATGAAATTAGAGTTCAAATGTAATTACTTTAAAATGGGACAAAATGTATAAGTTATTATTTTTCAACAAACATTGACTGTTTTTTAGGTTTAATTTTGTTTATAAATGTTAAAATTTCAACATTAAGAAAAAGGCGATATAGTTTTCTTTAAAGTAAAAACTTTTAGTAAAAAGATGGAAAATGTTTCAAAATTTTTTTTATAAAAAAGTTTTTTTTACAAATTATCATTGATTTATTGAATTAATAAAAAAGAAGGATGGTCTAGGAGATGCTATTAAAAATTGGATGTTTTTTGTTTTTTTTAAACAGAGACAAAGATAATTATCTCTTTGTGCTATCTTTGCATCAAGCTTGTTTTGCAAATTTGCATTGCAAAGGAGGTGGTGCTATTTGCCATGGTGAACTTGCAGCAGATTTGCAATGCAAGGAAGGTGGCGCTAGTTGTCACGGCGAATTTGCTACAAGTTCGCTTCAAATTTGACACGTCAAATTTGCTATGACAAGCTAATATCAAGTTAAAATCAAACTTGCTGCAAACTTATGTGCTATCTGGGTTAGTATATGTGTGTATATATAAATAAGTAATAATAAAATTGTAAGATACCTGGTTGAAACAGCATTTTCTTTGTCTAATTCTTACACTAGAAAATATTATTGGTATTTCAAATTAATGTAAGTAATAAGCCAACGGCAAGTGGTGGAAGGAAGGGGTTAAAAACATTGAAGTTACAAACATTTAAATGTACTTTATATTTTGATTCTGAAAACCTGTGATATTTTCTATATTATTTACCCATTCCCTGATTTTATGTTGAAATTACTTAATCTTAGTATAACTTGAAATTAACATAAATTTCAAAAATGAATGTTTTTCTGAAGTGATTCCCTGATTAACCTCCCTATCAGAGTCCCTTCAACTGTCTATTCTGTCCGCCCCCCCCCCCCCAACAATACCACCCAGGTCAGACCGTTCTGTACCACTGGTATAGCTTAGCATGCAAAATTGAACCAACTGCAAAATTTTCCACAACAGACCATATGCAATGCAATAACTAATTTTGGGAAAATGAACATTAGAATTTTTTCTGCTATGTTTTGCAAAATCAGCTGTAAAACAAAATGTGTATTTTGGAGTTAGTTGCATAACTATATACAAATATAAACAGATTTTTGAATGCCATGAAAAATATTATGTCAAAGATTTTGGGGAAAACTAATAAAATATCATAATTAATATTGTTATTATGCTCTTGAATTTAAGAGCATAATAACAAATCTAATAATATACCATTCACTATAACCTTATCCAGTATCTCATAGCCCTTTTACAATTTGTAAATTAAATGTTTTGAGTATCACTGTTAAGGATAAAAATAACAAAAAACTTTCAATAATAAAATATTAACTTTTTAATTTAAGTATAAGATTTAATTACTATGCAAAACTGAACTATTTTTGGATAATATTTAAAAATGAGATATATGATTTTTATGATAACATTAATAATAATGATAATTATTGTATAGCAAAGGATTCGGAAACCTTCCCTGCTTTTGCACATGAGTCGGGCGGAGTTATTTTCATAAAAATGGGGGGGGGCGGTGAAGAATGGAAGGGTGATGTTTACATTTTAATGAAGCGTGATCTAACAAAGAACTCCAAAAATGCGCTCATATGACTCATTGCCTGACACCCCTTTACGGTGTAAAATCATCTAAAAGTGGTAGTCTCGGAATCCGTGGTCAAACTATACCTATTATTAATGCCATCATAAAAATATTTTCATGTAAAATATTACAATTAAGCACAGCAATTTTCAATAAATTTAGGTAATGAGATATATAGATAATATACATCTATATAAATATTTCCCTTGTGTGGTTCCCCCAAAATGCATTTAGCTATAGGATTTGGCAACATCTACAGCAAATGATTATGCGATTTCACTTTTCAAACATAATTGAATGACAGTGATCTGGTTTGAGAGATATTTCAAGGAATTAAATATGAATCTAAGCTTGCTGTTAAATATTATCAAAACAATGGAAGAAAAATCCAATGAGCAAACGAATCAATTCAAGAAAGTTTTGAAAAGCAGTCAGAAAGAAGAAAAAATAATTTGCTTCAAGATGCTAAGAGTTTGCATTTATGTTGACACTCAGAGTATTGATGTTGAAAAGAACAGACTTCTTTATTAATAAATCTAAATAATGTTTCCAAGATTCTCTTAATGTATCTTGAAACTCTTATTTATTTATTTTCCACTTTTATAAATTTCTTCATTAGCTTCATTTGAATGTTGAATTCATCTTCTAAATGCTTACAAAATAAAGAAAATGGCCCTTTTCAAGGCCAACAAATTTTAAGCATCAGAATATCAATTTATTAAAGCATCAGAAGCAAATCAATTAAGCTTAACCATAATTGATTTTTTACAATAACTGGCTAGGACATACGGTGACCTCACTGTAGTGCACAAGGTATGCATAGAAACATGAGAAATTGCAATCCACCTGGAGATGGTGCACATTAGCCAGTAGGGAGCAGAGCCCCCTAGCGCCTGATATTATTTACCAAACATTTATTTTAAAAAATTTTAATTATCAAATAACAATATTGGTAGTTTCCAACACAAATGAATCTTCGGTAATATTTAATATCGAACATACTCATAAATAGAAACTTACAATAAAATCTGGATCAGTTTCCCAGTCTTCATCACCTCCATCACCGTTTTTAGTGTCATTCACGTTATAACCAACAGTTGCTCGCCACATTTTTTTGCTAAAAGAATAATTATGTTTTAAATAATTATATTAGAGTTTAAAAATAGAAACAATATCTGAGCTGATTGTCATGCATAGGCTAAAATTTAAGGTTGGTATCTACAAGTTGGAACACACGCGATTTCACGTCAATATGGTTACCTCTGGAATCAAGCGGCTTAGTTCCGTTGGCAACCCATCGGCTAGATCGCTTATGTCATGGCAAGCGTTTCGCGGGATTTGAGTTGTTTACATACTACGCGGATTTTTAAATAACTTTTAAATATTTATTAAATATTTAATTAAATAATGAAATATATTTTAATTAGGATGATTTCAATTAGTGAAAAAATGACAAATGGAACTTGGGTTTATTTAGTGATTATACATTTTTCCGATCATATAATTGAGATTTTTTTCTTTGCCTTATAATAAAAATCGCTTGCATGGAATTTTTGAAGTTGCTTGGTCATATTTTGGGATTCATCGTTTGGAATGCTGTCTTCACCTGCGCGATGGTTTCCTTGATGTGCCGCATTGTTCATTTCTTTTTCATATATTAAGAGCGTTTCTCCCAAGTGCAAATATCAGAACTGAGTAAATCTTAATTTTTTACTATTACTTGTTTTGAACGCTACTAAGGGCAAATGTTCTACTGCTTCATTAGAGTAATTAAAAGAAGCTGATTCCGCACATTCACTAAACTAGCAAAGCTACTAGGATCCCATTTTGCTGAAAGCGAAGCCGCTGATGTTTTTTTAAGTTAAAAAAATTTACCCGGTGCCCACTTCAGATGCCGCAGGCATCAAGAGTGCAATTTTTCCTGCTTCATTAGAATAATTAAAAGTAACAGATTCCATACATTCAATGAGCTAAGAAAGTTAGTAGTTCTGTTGAAATTCTACGTTTAAAACGGGAGATAGAGCAACGACAAACACAAAGGGTTCAAAAAGATGAAATTCTGAGATAGTGCAACAACAAACCACAAACGCATTGGGTTCAAAACGAGTCAGCATGAAACGATTAACCTTTAACTGTGACCGATGCAGGTATGTTTGTCTCTAGCTTGGCGACTTGGAGCGCTGGCGCGGTTTTAACTACGCTGTGTTCCAACTTATAGATTTCAACCAAATTTAAATATAGATGAAAAATGTATTTTTTCGGCGAGTTTGTACATGAGAAAGAAACTTTTAGGTTCAACTGTAGTGTACGGTGCGGTTTCGCTTCCTGCAACTTCATTTCACAAACTGTTAATCGCCAAGAGATGCACTCCTCGACTGCGACACTGATTTGTTTCTGGTGTGCAGTGATCTTTCTATTGGTCTCTTGCACATCGCAGTTTCTTATGCCTTGTTTTAATTGGTCTCCTCTTTGCTTTCTTTGATTTTATTGGTTGAATTTGCTTTGAACTTTGAAAATTCTGATAATTTCCCAACAGATCTTTCTAGACTGATGGTCTCTTCCCTCGTGTTGACATTTTGAGGTGAGAACTCATTTTGGAATTTTAAAAAACACAGATTCCTAACATTCAATGAACAAGTGAAGCTACTAGGTTCCTGCTTTGCTTAAGTTAAAAAAGCTGATGTTTGAGTTTAAAAATTTTGACCGATACCCACTTCACATGCCGCAGGCATTGCATGCGCAAGAGACCAATAAAAAGACCGCTGCACACCCAAAGCAAAAGTTGGTGATGCCACTTGGAGTTGCACCAAGAAAAAAGGGCAAAAAACAAGACTGCACCATAGACTACAGTTTTACCAACTTTAAAAATAAAAAAAAAATTCCTTAGTTCATCTACAGCCAAAATGCACCAAGTTCAGTTACTTTTGCAATCTTAAACGGTAAGGCTGCTTGGCACACATCAGGCAATAAATAGAAAACTGACATTTTTTAATGTTTACAATGATAGCAACTTCAGTTGAGCTAACAGAAAAATCTGTTTTAAAATAAGTACTTTCTATAAAAATATTTTAATAAGGTAAATTCACAAGAAACGAAGTAATTAAAAATCTTAAGCTAATGTCAGGAAACAGAAGAAAACACACAAACAATTTATGCAAACGATCATTACTATGGATGAGAGAAATTTCAATATATTTAAGATGAATATAGTAGACACTTCTAAATCCAGTTCTCCAGGGTTTTTTTTATTAAATTCCATGTAATGAGAGCTATCTTGATTGTGCTAAAATGTATGAAAAATGTATTTATACAAAAAATACTGAATAATTTATTACTTCCTAAAATAAAATGTCTTTAAACATAAAAATTAATAAGTAGACAATAAAAAAAGATTGCATATTAAAAATAATTTTCCTTTTTTTGTTTGTAACGTAATAATACTTGATCTATTAGAATCTTTATTAGGCGAAAAACAAATATAATTACATCCTTAAATGATATCCAAACATAATTATTTTTTTAAAAAAACTTTCCCTATTCACGGCTAAATTCAATTTCAGTAGAAAGAAAATTATAGAGGATTTAATAAAATAATTTAGCAAATATGAACATTTTATTAATGATTTAGTAAAAGGGACTTTTATTTTATTTATTTATAATTAAATTTTATCAAAAATATTTTTGAACATATTAATGATTGCATATAATCCAAAATCTTTCTTTCTTTTTCTTCTTAATATAATACAATTCATAATATCGGCTTGTGTCGTATTAAATTTAATTATTTCTTTTCATTTTGGAATAGCACAAGAAATTGACAGAAGAGTTTTGTTCAAAAAATGTTGAAGATGTTTTAAAATTAATTGCTCATTAATGTCAAATAAAACTGATTATAGAATACAAGTAACAGCATTACATGCCAAATCAAATGGATGTATTATATATTGTTTCAAATTTAAAATGATATCAATCACCTAAAGGTTTTATTGTGAGACTGTTGTAGGAATCCTTTTAATTTTCCTTTTTATTTTACAAAGAGAAGAGTTCCACTGACAACAAACAGTGTGCTGCAGCATGCATGATTTACATATTATGTAAATCATTTCTTGAAAACATCATCACAGCTTTATATCAAACATTAATCTTTTAGCTACGCCTAGATTTTACTTCGATGATGTCAGTCTATGCAGCTATCACAAAATTAAAAAGATACATGTTTTAATGGAAATCTGTTCCAAAAGGTACGAATGCGAATTCAATCAACACTTTAAATTTAATACAATATAAAAGTAAGTATAGTATAACTGAATTTTAAGGAAGATTTTACATAAAAAGAATAGTCTAAATAGAGTGCAAGATCTTTTATTTTTTGAGTTGCAATCTTTTCAAGATAATTCAGTAAAAATCGACAAAAAAATAATTCAGGACAGGAATAATTCAGGAAACATTTAAAGTTGTTAAGCATAAACAGATAATATTATGACTACACTGCTACCTTATATTCTAAATCTCTTGCGTTTTATGTTAATATTTCAAAGAAAATTTAACAGAGAAAAAAACCGCATTTAATCCTTAAAGACTAATCTTTTATTTTTTCTACAAAGAAATACGAGTAGAAATTGTCGGATGAATTCGTAAAAAGTACTCACTCTGCTGTTTACACTTTATCTATCAGAAGCACTGTTATTGAGCAATTATGAAGTTCATAATAAATAAAGCATTCTTGAAGTTTAAAATACACTATTATCTGCACATCAAAACAGACAACACCCGTCAAAGCGTGAATGTCTGCAGTTGCAGTTAGAAATTCTTTATTGTCATTTATCTGACTAAAATAGCAGGAAAACAGCGTCAGTGTGCGTCACCTCCGAGCGCGTGTGAGAAATGCGGAAATGACGCATGCATGCATTTATCTTGAGTAAGGATCCTGCTGAAAGAGAACCACCTATGATTTTGTGGCATCGAATTATTTTTACTACATGCAAAACGTGTTTTCAAGCATTAAAAGCGACTGATCCTCTAATAACATGTAATTTTCGTAGAGTCTGGTGTAAAATAGAATAAATAAAGGGGAATTATTTATTTATTTAATTATTATGCAATTAATTTTAATGCAAAGAGCGTTTCTCGACAAATTAAACTTGTGAATATTTATCAGGAAAACAAAACTTTGGGTTTCATTTGCAAACCAACCACAAATTGATCTGTACGGAATTTTAACAATTTTGCTTGAAACTGACAGAGAAATGTTTCAACATATTAAGCATAATTACAAAATCTGTGCAGAGATTTCAATGCTGCATTTTATTTATCTAGTTTTATTTGAAGCCTAAATTTATTAAGAACTCATGCACATATGTCTAAAATGGAGATCATCATGGAACCTAAGTTTGTCCGAAATAAACGGGGATTGGATTTCTTCCCAGATAGCACGTAAGTTTGCAGCAAGTTTGATTTTGACTTGACATTACCTTGCCATCGAAAATTTGACGCGTCAAGCTTGAAGCGAACTTGTAGCAAGTTCGCCTTGACAACTAGCACCACCTCCTTGCAATGCAAATTTGCTGCAAGTTTCCAAAACAAGCTTGATGTAAAGATAGCACAAAGAGATAATTATCTTTCTCTCTGTTTAAAAAAAAAACATCCGATTTTTAATAGCATCTCCTAGACCGTCCTTCTTTTTATTAATTCAATAAATCAATGATAATTTGTAAAAAAAACCTTTTTTATAAAAAAAATTTTGAAACATTTTCCATCTTTTTACCAAATATAACACTCGCACTTTAAAGAAAACTATATCGCCTTTTTCTTAATGTTGAAATTTTAACGTTTACCCATATAGCAATTTTAGTTTGCATCAAACTTGCACTGCAAATCTGCAGCAAGGTTGACACGACAAGAGTGCAAGTGTGAAACAAGCTTGCAGCAAGTTAACGCAAGCTTCGAAGTCACCACGCGACGAACTTGCAGCAAGTTTGTCCTGACAAAGTCATTGCAAACATAGCAAAAACAGAACGAACACAACCTCGGATTAGAGCTCGCGACCTAGCGCTTGGGAAGCGGGCACTCTAACCATTAGGCCGGATCTGAGAGGAGACGATAGATTTCGCTAATGCATCGTTCGATTCGATTCGTATACGATTTATTTTAAACTGTTTTCTTGATTTCATTAATTTTTTGAGTTGAGAATATGATTTGAAGTCAAAGAGAGAGCGATTTTCGCTAATAACTACGTTTTACTAGTAGAATAAATTATGAAATTAGAGTTCAAAAGTAATTACTTTTAAAATGGGACAAAATGTAAGTTATTATTTATTTCAGCAAACATTGTCTGTTTTTTAGGTTTAATTTTGTTTATAAACGTTAAAATTTCATTATTAAGAAAAAGGCGATATAGTTTTCTTTAAAGTGCGAGTTCTATATTTAGTAAAAAGATGGAAAATGTTTCAATTTTTTTTTATAAAAAAGTTAGTTTTTTCACAAATTATCATTGATTTATTGAATTAATAAAAAGAAGGACGGTCTAGGAGATGCTATTAAAAATCGGATGATTTTTTAAAACAGAGACAAAGATAATTATCTCTTTATTGTGCTATCTTTGCATCTTTGCAGGAAACTTGTTTTGAAAATTTACAGCAAGCTTGCATTGCAAGGGCGTTGCAAGCGAGGGTGGCGATTCTGCATTGTTAGTTTGCCCCAAGTTCGCTTCAAGCTTGATGCGTCAAATTTGCCATGACAAGGTAATATCAAGTCAAAATCAAACTTGCTGCAAACTTACGTGTTATCTGGGTATAAACAAAATTTAACCGAAAGAACAGTCAATGTTTGTTGAAAAATAATAACTTATACATTTTGTCCCATTTTAAAGTAATTACTTTTGAATTCTAATTTCATAATTTATTCTATTAGCAAAACGTAGTTATTAGCGAAAATCGCTCTCTCTTTGGCTTCAAATCATATTCTCAACTCAAAAAATTAATGAAATCAAGAAAATAGTTTAAAATAAATCGTATACGAATCGAATCGAACGATGTATTAGCGAAATCTATCTTCCCCTCTCAGAGTTTAACTGGCCGAATGGTTAGCGCGTCTGCTTCGAAACTGGTAGATCGCGAGTTCTATCCCCGCTTGTGTTCGTACTCTGTTCCTGCTATAATTTGCAATGAGTTTGAAATGCAAGCTTGCTGCAAGTTCGTCCCATGGTGACTTCGAAGCTTGCGTTAACTTGCTGCAAACTTGTTTCACACTTGCACTCTTGTCGTGTCAAACTTGCTGCAGATTTGCAGTGCAAGTCTGCTGCAAGTTTTCTGCAAACTAAAATTGCTATCTGGGTTCGGGTATGGAGAAATTCGAATAACTGGATAAAGCTCCCCCAGATAGCAATTTTAGTTTGCAGCAAAGTTGCAGCATTCTTGCTCGGCAAATCTGCAACAAATTTGACATGCCAAGAGTGTGCAAGCTTCAAACAAGTTTGCAGCACGTTAACGAAGCTTCGAAATCACCACGCGTCAAATTTGCCACAAATTTGTCACGTCAAACTCATTGCATTCTATAGCGAAAACAGAGTACGAACAAAACCCCAGATAGTAATTTTAGTTTGCAGCAAGCTTGCAACAAATTTGACATGACAAGAGTGCAAGCTTGAAACAAGTTTGACATGACAAGAGGGCAAGTTTGCAACAAGTTAACGTAATCTTCAAAGTCGCCATGGGACGAACATGCAGCAAGCTTAGGGATGACGAATATTTGACGAACTGTTATTTTCTACGCAATATTAAAAAATCACAAATACCAGTTGTGAATACTACTGTCAAAAAGGTGTGATACAGTCATTTGTATAAAATGTACACAGAGCGCTTTTTTATTTTAATTTCTTTTCTTAATTTAATTTTGCGAGATTTTATTTTTAGTTCTATATGCTGTCAATAGATGGCGCCATCAAACGCATGAACTACCTTCCCCACACAGGGGGTCATCACTACAACCCACCCCGGGGAAACAGAGTCTTCACCGGTGACCTTCCAGATAAGCAAGCATAACGTTGCTTCACCGCGCAGATAACCATACCCCAACTCGTCTGGTATTATATCACATTAGCACCCCCCCCATCGCGGTTTAAGACGTCTTTCTGTGAATCATCCCTCTTGTTGTGATATGCGTTCTCGAATGATAACGTTGCTTTTGTAATTCAAAGCTTCGTCGAGAACTCAAAGGAGCAAGTATTCGTTTTTCTCTGTGATTGACAGAATCGCGGTAATTGTATAAAAAAAGAATAGTCGCGATAAAGATCCCATACTGTGATCGCAACGATAACTGCGAATGTGGCATCATAGGATGGCTGCTGTGGTTGATTAAAATTGATTGTGATTGTGACCCGTGAACTCAAGTTCCAACATCTCTTTCCACAAGAATTTTTGCTGGCGCCATCTGTTGACAATACAAAGAACTAAACATTAAATCTTAATAGAAAGTATTAAACAATAAGTAGAAGTAATGACAGTTTTTTTATTCGAATTTTTTAGAACACTTTACTTAATAAGACTCATTGAAAATTAAAAGTGGGATTGAAATAACAGTTATTTGGAATAGATATTTAAAAATAGCAATAGCAAAACTATTTTTTACTCAAAAAATCATGGATTATACATCCCTAAGCAAGCTTGCCGCGTCAAACTAATTGCAAATTATAGCAAAAACAGAGTAAGAACATAACCCGGATTAGAACTCGCGACCTACCGGTTCAGAAGCTGACGCGCTAACCAATGGGACAATTAAACTCTGAGAGAAGAAGATAGATTTCGCTAATACATTGTTCGATTCGATTCGTATACGATTTATTTTAAACTATTTTCTTGATTTCATTAATTTTTTGAGTTGAGAATATGATTTGAAGTCAAAGAGAGAGCGATTTTTGCTAATAACTACGTTTTGCTAGTAGAATAAATTATGAAATTAGTCTTCAAAAGTAATTACTTTAAAATGGGACAAAATGTATAAGTTTATTTTTCAACAAAAATTTACTGTTTTTTCGGTTTAATTTTGTTTATAAACGCTAAAATTTCAACATTCAGAAAAAGGCGATATAGTTTTCGTTAAAGTGCGAGTGCTATATTTAGTAAAAAAATGGAAAATGTTTCAAAAAATTTTTTTATAAAAAAAGTTAGTTTTTTAACAAATTATCATTGATTTATTGAATTAATAAAAAGAAGGACGGTCTAGGAGATGCTATTAAATTCGGATGTTTTTTTTAATCAGAGACAAAGTTAATTATCTCTTTGTGCTATATTTGCATCAAGCTTGTTTTGCAAACTTGCAATGCAAGGAGGTGGCGCTATTTGTCACGGCAAACTTGTGGCAAACGCGTTTTGCAAGCGAGGGGGCGCTAGTTGTCACGGCGAACTTGCCACAGGTTTGCTTCAAGTTTGACGCGTCAAATTTGCTATGATAAGGTAATATCAAGTCCAAATCAAACTTATTGCAAACTTACGTTGCTATCTGGGACCTCGGATTAGAACTCGCGACCTACCGCTTCCTAACCTACCGCTCTAAGCCACTCGGCCAGATGAACGCTGAGAGGCGAAGATAGATTGCGTTCATCTATTTATCGATTTATTTTAAACTGTTTTCTTGATTTCATGAATTTTTTAAATTTTGAGTTGAGAATATGATTTTGAAGTCAAAGAGAGAGCGATTTTCGTTAATAACTACGTTTTGCTAGTAGAATAAATTATGAAATTAGAGTTCAAAAGTAATTACTTTAAAATGGGACAAAATGTATAAGTTATTATATTTCAACAAACATTGACTGTTTTTAGGTTTAATTTTGTTTATAAACGTTAAAATTTTAACATTAAGAAAAAGGCGATAAAGTTATCTTTAAAGTGCGAGTTTAAGTAAAAAGATGGAAAATGTTTCAAATTTTTTTTTTATAAAAAAGTTAGTTTTTTCACAAATTATCACTGATTTATTGAATTAATAAAAAGAAGGACGGTCTAGGAGATGCTATTAAAAATGTTTTTGAAAAGAATGTTTTTTAAAACAGAGACAAAGATCAGATCCAGGTCTTGGTGTGTAAGTGTGCTTGCACTTGCTGCAAATATGCATGCTATCTGGGGTGTATACCCAGATAGCATGCACATTTGCAGCAAGTTTGGTTTTTCTTGATATTATCTTGACAAACGTGGCAAACTTGACGTGACAAATATGCAGCGAAACGCCTGCAAGTAACAGTTTTATCGCCCACCCTTCTTGAAAAACGAAGTTGACACAGCAAACTTGACAGCATGACACAATGACAAAGCAAAAACTCCATTATTCTCTTCTTTCCTGGAGTCTCAACTGGTATTGTGGTTAGCATAACCGCCTGCGGACTCGCTGATCGTGGTTTCGAATCACGCCCTCTTCTACATACCCTGGGTTGGTAAAAGTTCCTTTAAATTAACCCAGGTCAAAAAGGAGGGATGAAAATAGGGGGTAGGCAACCCCACCGTCCTATTACACTATAATAAATGAGGGTGGAAAATAGGGTCAACCTTTTGTAGGAAAGCAACCCCACCGTCCTATTCGGCGATAATATGAAAAAGGGGGATTCCTCAGTAGATATTTGACGGGAAGCTATTTTTTCGAGTACTTTGCAATGATCTTGCACGACAAGTTCACTGCAAGTTTGACGCATGGTGACTTCGTCGTTTGCGATAACTTGTTGCAAACTTGTTATGAATTTGCGGTCTTGCCGTGTCAAGCTTGCAAACTTGCAGAGCAAAACTGCTGCAACCTACCATATACACTACCCATATAGCAATTTTAGTTGCAAACTAAAATTGCTATATGGGTAGTATGTTCTGGGATACCGAAATGCGCCAGTCGGAGTTATTACCATCAAAAAATAAGGGTAAAGTGAAGAATGGAAGGGGAGATGTTTACATTTTACTTAGCGTGATCTAAAATGAACTCCGGAAATGCGCTCATGTGACTCATTGCCTGACACCTCTTTCCGGTGTAAAATCGTCAAAAAGTGCTAATCTCGAGATATTAAAACGAACAATATACACTTACGAGCCGAATATTTCTCAAAGGGATTCGAATTTACATGTAGATGTGTTCGTGAGTTGTTCGTCGTTCTCCGCTAACATCCAACGAACTTGCAAGGTCGAATCCTTTATAGAAACGGACGATAAAATACCTCCAAGTACAAGTGGCGATTGATGGTTCCCTCCTTCCCCATGGTTCGCAGTTGGTTCCTTGTGAAAATAATTTCAACGAACGAATCCTGGACAGTTCGCGGACCCTTCGGTTAGGAAGTGTATACACACCTTAACGTATACTGATGGGCCTGTCATTTAACATGACATCTGTTCTATGACTGGCATGTATTAATTCCTGTGTATGTGTTGATATGGTGGCTGAAATAACAAGGCGGCCCATTCTCAGAAGTGTAGTGGAACCAGAATGTGGAAGAACGCCATTCCAGCACTGCTTATTATTTTTAACGAAGAATAAATAAGTAAGCATTTATAAGATATCTTCTTAAAACAGCACGATCTTTGTATAGTCCTTGACCTCTAAAATATGATTGATATTTCAAATTAATAAAAGCAAAAAGCCTCTGGAAAGTGGTGGCGTAAAGAGATTATAAACATTAAGTTGACAAGCATTAAAATGAATTTTATGTTTTGACTCTGAAAATCCCTTGTATTTTCTATATTACTTACTTATGTCATGATTTTAGAATGAAATTATTTAATTTATAACATGAAATTATTATAAATTTAAAAAATATATTTTTCAACATTTTCATTATACTAGGGGGTTACGCCCCCTACTCGCTTCACTCGTCAACCCCCACGAATCACGTCGTGATTCTTTTGGTATCACTATGTGATCCCAGCTAGCTTCGCTCGCTCTCTGTACAGTCGTGTTGCCTGCTAGTAATAGGAAATTATAAATACATTAATTGCTAAAAGTAAATTTAAATTATTCGAATAACAAGAAGTTCTAACTAAATTCTTTTTTAAAAAACTAAAACTAACCTTTCAATTACTAAAAACTAAATAATCAATTTATAAAATTAAAATTTTACTTTTATACCATATATATGTAAATGTTAGAAAGAAATTTCAATTCTAAAATGTATGATAAGATGTTTACAAATAAAAATTATTTTCATCAATCAGAAATTAGGCACTTAAAACTTCTTGGTACACACAACTGAATGTTTTTTCAACAGTTTCATTAGCCCCAACTTCATTCCAACAAACTTCTGAATATTCACACTTCTCAATGAATTGCTGCTCAGAAAAGCTTTGCCACATGTATGCACACTCTCTGTAATAATTATTTAGCCAAGAAAGATACAACTTTTCTCGATGGGTAGCTATTTATATATTAAAAACTCAGAAAATGTAAGTTTTCGAAAGATGAGTTAATCCATTTCACAAAATTTTAGCTTAAAAAGGAAACTGTAAATTGACAAATGGCTTTAAATATGTTCAGATTCAGTATTCAAAATTGTAACCCATAATAATTATTTACTTTTACCTTCATAGAATTAACAAAATAGTCTTGTTTCAAAATTTTATAATAACTTCTAAAATTCTTGCTTTTGATACCAAAATTTCAAACATGCTTTCTTTTCCCCACAGAAATAATGATCGGAAACTTCGTTCCATACACAAAAACGCTTGACTCTATTTTGATCATTCCGATCTGATCGTCTTAGGAAAGATTCAACAGTTTCAATTGTTCAAAAGTTCTCTTTTTTGACGATTTCGATTTATAATTGAAACTGCCCGACTTAAACTGATTTTGAAAAATTTCATTGTCTCACATCAAATCGAACTGAATTCGCCGAATTGATTGTAAACAAAACAAAGTTGCGAGCTGTTGCCAAACGGTGATTATGAAATGCAGCCCGATTTTGCGTCCACATAAGCGTTTTATTTATAAAGATTCGTGTTTTTAACAACCTCACACAATGTGTTAATGCAGGGGTGTCAGACTTAAATGACAACATGGGCCAAATAAACACAGTCTATGTTAAAGTGGGCCGAAAAAAAACCCCCAGGTTTATTTCGAAAATACAATATAAAAAATTCTATACAAGAGCAATGGTAAAGTTAATGTTTTCTTCCTGACGCTTGACATCTCTTCTTTGCTAAAATTTTTCCTACTTCGGAGGATGTCATGTCCGCAGTGGTTACTTTCAAAACTGACCCAAAAAGAATGTCAATAATTTTGGATCTTACAGGAGACTAATTCCTTTTCAAAAGTGAAAATAATTGCTCTCACCAATTGCTACTTTCAAACACAGAAATAATTCAAATGCCATTTTTCGAATATTTTCAAACCTGGATGGCAAATATTTGTAAAATTCAGGTTTCCCAACTTCAATGAAGTTTGCCTTCAAATCTGAAAAGCATTGTATCTCGAATACCTCCGCTTATATACGGTTAGATACTGATTCTATACCGACGGAGAAAATGGAAGAGAAGATAGAAAATTTTTCTTCCAAACGTGATCTTAAAATATTCGCTGTTAATGGCGGGGGATTTGGTGCATCGATCTAACACAACTAGTAATTAGTCACTGGTGAATGTTGAGGCTCGTTTCTTATCGTATAAATTCCTCGAATGCATATTTAAACCCCTAATTATAATGCATAATTAGGGTTTTCAAAATTAATCTATAAAATTTTTATTAAAAATGTACTTAAATGTACTAAAATACTCTTATGTTTGGTGGGCCGCAAAAATAATCGTTGTGGGCCGTGAGCCTGACATCCCTGTGTTAATGTTTAATCAAGCATAAAATATAAAATAAGAATTGCAAAACAATTTTTCATTTTTCACATTTTATTGCTTCACGATTTCAATATGTGTATAAAATAATTATGCATGTTAAATGTAAAAAATATTTATATATATATTATTGCGAAGTGATCCTCTGCTTTCTCTCCTTATCACCCTCTCCATTCTGTCTCCCCACCCCCCACGTGCTACGGTTCTAACTTAAAACAGTATTTTAATTCAACACAGTTTGGAGAAATTAGTTACTTCACTCGATCTTCATTATCGATATGCTCATAAAAAAATCATGCACAATCAGAGCTTCTTATATAGTGCGTCTTCGTAATCGAATGCATATTTGGAACAAAATAAAAGAACAGCGTTTTTCATGAGCGCAAATAAAGCTTAGTGAGATTAAAGAGAGATAGAGAGAGAGAGCCCAAAATTATTACTTGATATTCTTCCCACTTGATGTCAGAGTTCAGTGAATAGCTGATACTTAAAGCGATGTAGGGTCAAAAAGTTTCCTCTCTCTGATTGTTCTTATAATGTTAAATATCATCAGTCCAAGCTCTCTGTTATTTATGTTAATGTTAGCGTTAAAGCTCTAAAGCTTTTAATGTGCACATTACCATGGCAATCTGCAGATTAAGTTAATTCTATAATTCGATGTTCCGTTAAAGTGCGACATCAACTACAAAATAAGAATGATTTTATTTCTCTAACTTCCTTTCACCCCTTCCCCTTGCTTTCTCATTCATCAATTGGTCGCGGTGTAAGAGGCAAAATGATCAAACAATTAATTACACTTTATAGAAACATAACTCAAGCCAAAATAAAATTGTTTTGGATTTATGCGAACCATATAAACAAACGCAAAGAAATGAAAAAAGAATGAACATTTGTTTTTGGAGTTAATATCTTAGAACGAGTGTTATACAATTGCCATTAAAAAATGCGGTTTAGTGTGGTTAGATTAACGTCCCATTAAACAGCATGAGGACTATTTGAGGATGCACCTCGTAATTTTGAACCGTGATGAGATAAAAAAGACTACACCTTCCATTTCAAACCTCCGCACCACACCAGTGGGAACACATTTGACTCTCAACAGATTTGAAGTGCAACAGACCCGTAAACACAAAGGATCTTCTGTGGAGTCGAGTTTCGAACACGGCGGACTCTGCCACGAGGCCACCCGCAGGCCTGGGGAAAATATTATGTTTCTAAGCTGAAGCCGCAGCTTTAAAGATTGCCCTCAAATAGTCGTTGTTCCAAGCAGTTTCTGAAATGGCCTACCGTCTGTGGGTAGGGTGGGTGACTTTTAAAACAGCCATTAGTAGATTTTTACCCTAAGCAACGCGCGTGTCAAATTTCAAGTTTATATATTTTGTTCTGAATTCTCATCTCCCAAAAGTCACCCTGGGTAAGTTGAATGGAAAATTTTAAATAGCCGTTGCTACCAAATCAAAACGAAGATACTTCACAGCAAGCCAGGCCAGGTTCTGCCGGTCGTGCAAAGCAAGCATGCACGAAGGCGGACGAACATAGGGGCGGCCACCCTCGACAAAACGCAAGATCAGTAAGGAGTTCGTCTTTCCGTGTCGACTGTCGGTAGATTGCTTCATATTAAAACGGCAAGTCACACACGTGGATTTTGGCAGCTCAAGTGCGCAGTACATCAATTAAAAGTTTAGTAGCGTTTAGTGTTTGTTTCTACAAATTTCGTTACTAGCTGATCCCGAGCAGAGCATCTGCGCTCGATTATTACGCATGTTTAGCAACGGATTCGGAAACCCTCCGTGTTTTTGCGCTTGCGCCGGGCGGAGTTATTTTCATGAAAATAGGGGGAAAGTGAAGAATGGAAGGGTGATGTTTACATTTTACTGAGCGTGATCTAACGAAGAACTCCGGAAATGCGCTCATCTGACTCATTGTCTGACACCCCTTTCCGGCGTAAAATCGTCCAAAAGTGGTAGTCTTGGAATCCGTTGCTGAACAGTACCATGATATTTCTGACGCTTCTAGAGCCAAATTGGCGATTCAGCGATCCAAAAAAAAAAAAAAATCGTGAAGTTAAAAAAGGTGCCACGTGGTGTGCACATAACAGAAAAGTAACCGATGTGTAACATTCACAATAGTAAGTTCTATGATGAATTTGTGAATTGAAACAATTTTATCTTTACTGACTAAAACTATTGTGACATTGATCTAAACGTTCGCTGGTTCGCCTAAGCCCATATACTTTATTTCTAACTGATCTCTTTTGAATAATTTCATCCAAAGTTTCAATATATTGCAAGAAATACTGTGAATTCTTCATCTGAAACTCATTTTTTTCGAGAAAAATTTATTTTACGCCAGAGCGAATATAGTAACAGGCTATGATTGTGAAGTTATGTTTAACATGGCGGAAGCTACCGGTTTTGTTTTGTAGGGAAATCGATCGTTGCCATCGGCAAAAGAGAAATTAACTTCTTTTCTGTTCCACGTACCTTAGCTTTATATATATAAAGATTGTTAACCCATTAATGCCCAAGTCGCATTTTTTTCAATACTATTTCCTTTACTAATATTACACGCCGTGAAATGAATTGGAAAATTACTAGGAAAAATTCTGCCTGAAAAGTTTATGTTTTAGTGCCTTCCTAAGACTAGAGTCCATATTTCGGCAAAGTCCAATTAAAGCAGAAAAAACTATTAAAATCTATAATTATGTTGAATTCTAAGTAAAAAAGCATATTCTTCCAATTTTATTTACTGATATATTTGTTAAATGCAAGAAAATTAATTGATAAATAATCGAATATATATAAATATATTTAATCTTTTCTACAGCACATTGCAAAAAAATATTTTCGAATGGACTTGAAAATAAAAACGCTACATTATGAAAAAAAGTCTGATATGTATTGCCATCTTCTGAATATAAAAGAGACGAATAGTTAAAAATACATTTTTTTAAAAATAATTTTATGTTGAAAGATAATTCCTGTGAGTTGATGATGCATTTTTATAAGAGCCCGTAAAAAGGAATTCTAGGATGGCATTAATGGGTTGAAAGCGCGAAAATGAAACGTATCCGCCTAAAGCTGGGCATTTACGATCACTCCACACCGCCAAATTCGGTCGCACCGCGCTAAACCCTTTTGTTAATGCAAAAATCCGATGAGAATTGAAGTGGTATGGTCGAAAGTTTAAGAAATCCAACTTCACTTAATATCCTTTTGGAGTGTTGGGCATAAAAGCTGAAATGTGACCGGAGGGGAGGGGGATTGAGGCTCTCTCTCGGAAGCAAAAACCACAAAACCACTGCAGGAGTCTCGTTTTGAAAGTGCGGGGAGAAGTAGGTTGCAGTAGCAATAGGGGATCGCAGTGCCCGTAGGTGATGGTTTTGCGGGCTGAAAACTGGAATGGTGTGCAATGCTACCAAACCATTTGGGTGGAACGGAGTGCTCGTGAATGTCCAGCTTAAGTGTTTTTTCTTTGAACATTCCGGAGTTGGCGCGAAAAATTATGGGCATTCTTCGTTAGTGCCTTCGCGTTCACACCTGTTATTGAATCTTACTTTGCCTTTTAGTCGCGAGATTTGGAGAAAGTTACTATAAATACGCTTCACAAGTTTCACGTGAAAAAATAGATTTTTGCCACATTTTTTATTTTCAAAAATATAAGGCGAAGTATTTTTAGAAAAAATAAAGTCTATAATCAGCACTCGCTCTATATTCAGAAATTAACTGATGGTTTAATGGAACATGTCGCCGAATCGTTTAAATGCGCACGTCGAGTTTCTACCGACGAAGATATTTTCTTTTCCTTCTGTTATTTTGAATTTAAGTAAATTGTGGAATTTTTTAATTTTAAACACACTGGTTTAGTAAAGCGAGTGAAGGGGCAGTTGACATTAAATGTCACAATAGCGGATTCGCCTCTAGAACCGGGCCTGTTATCCAGTAAGTAAATATTTGCCAAATTTGAGAACTCTAGATGAAACGATCTGCTTTGTATAGCATTTTGGACGGTTTTTGTATATGCATAACGTATCACGCAATTTAGAGAAAGTATGCCAGGCTAAAAGCCTTATTATGTTTAAAAATTTCATAAACTTTCGATGGTAAGTTTCCTGTTTTGTTTACATACAGTCACTCTCGTTTATAGTGTAGTAATCCTCCGATTTAAGTAATCGCTAAATTCATTTGGCTACTATTTGGAGCGCCAAGAACAGTAAATTCTGTCTTTTTTACCCAACGCATAGGATGCCTAGTTTTTAACATAGGACTACGTTCCTCCCATTGGGGTTTCAGGGAAGAATTTTTTTCACACGCCAAAACACCACAAAAAACGTTGTATGGGAGATCCTCTATATCTCAGTAACTACATATGTTAAAAACAGCTAATGTCTTATTTTAGAGATAAAGGGCAACAACAGAAGTTGCAAAAAAAAAAAAAAATGAAAATCGGAATTGTAGTTCAGCGACTACTGAGCCACAAAGTTGGGCAAAAATACGCATTCATTGGTGACGTCACACGCATGAGGTGCGCGCGCACAATTGGCTGACGCTTTCTCGCTTGCCACGTTTCCGCGAGCGAGATTTCGTGATTGAGTTGAAAATTTTGATTCGACAAATTTAATACAATAATGGTTCCAAATGTAAATTTACAAAGAAGGAAATGCCAAACGAGATATAGAGAAGTTAAGAAAAGGAATTGTTAAAGCAGGAGAGGCAACAAAAGAAACAGCAGGAAAAGGAACAAAAGAAGAGGGAACGAAAGAACAGCAAAATAGGGAACGTTCGGCCTCACTTACAAAAGAGAGACGTCTATACATTTTACGTCTGTGCTTATCTTGTCTGATTACAAGACATAGGAGCTGGAGATATTTGTATGACCGATATTACAATTAATGGTCAGTCGAGTTGTATACTATCTTCTGTTTACATTCATCCGGGAGTAGATGCATCCCATTTGAAAATGTTCTTATTCAGCGCACTTATAAAATATTCAGAGACAAGTTTGCTGATCGATGAAGAGTTTCATATAGATAAAGATGTTTCAATTATTGTTATGGGTGGTTTTAATGTATATTTCAAAAGGAATGAGAAAGCGTTCGGTTTCATGAAGAAGCATTTTGATTTGAACATGGTGCAACAAATTATCCTAGTACTCTGGGAAATTCATATATGGATTCAACCTTTACAAGAAACATTATTCCCGAATTATTAAATTATGTATGTTACCTTTCATATCATTGACCGATCCTACACAGAATTGTAACATTTCCACGCAAGATTGAAGAATTCAAAACAAAGGAATTGACATTGTAATATATTTTATTAAGAAATAAAACAATTTTCATTGTAACATTAGTTTCATTTTATTTCGCCAATTTTACATACATTAGTATTGAGAATTGAGAGTAACTTCGAGAAACAAAAGAGAATTGAGAGTAACTTCGAGAAACAAAAGAGTCACGCGAGTAAAGTAGTCATACGTCTTTAACATCAATGGCTGTTTGAAAAAAATTTTTAATTACAAAATTATTTATAAATTATTTATGTTAATTACAAAAAATTTTTTTTTTGTAATTAACATTATTTTCATCTATTAGTATCTTTCAAAGAAGAGTTAAATTAGCATCGCTTTTTAAAGTGAAGAAATATAAATAAACGTTCTTTATTTAGGTTTGTATATTGCCAAGGAGGTCGTCAAAAAAGAAACAATTACAGCCATTCAGTAAAAAGGAGGATCTTATTTGTGATAAACATTCAAAGATTGAAAGTAATAACCAATAAGTTTGCCTTTTCAAAGCATAGCATCCTTAAGCAACTGATGGCTTCAAACAAATACTGAAATTGTGGAGATTTCCGTCTGAAAAAACATCACACAGAAAATCAAGCAGGTTCACTAGAAGTTCGAAATAATAAAAATAAACAAAACAGGAAACATTTCCATAAATTAACATACAGAAACAAATTTTAACGAATTTTTAATAGATGCTTGAACATGTTTAATTGGAAGAAAATTTATTTATGTTCAGTTTTTACAGGAACGTTATCCACATATATTAACAGACAGAAACAAATTTCAACGAATTTTTAACAGAGGCTTGAACATGTTTAATTAGAAGAAAACTTATTTATGTTCAGTTTTAACAAGAACCTTATCCACATATATTAATAGGCAGAAACAAATTTCAACGAATTTTTAACAGATGCTTGAATATGTTTAATTAGAAGAAAATTTAGTTATGTTCAGTTTTAAACAAAAGAGGACAATGTAAACATTTTGGGATCAGTCTAGGAACACAGTTGTTGTCTCAATAATTTTAGATATTGATGTTATTAAACCTTATTCCGCCATTATTCAGAATCATAAAGCCGTTGTTATCAAGCCTCATTTCAATACCACCGTTATTCTGAATCGTAGTGCCGCCGTTATTCAGAACCATAAAACCGACGTTTCTCATATGAATGCCACCGTTGTTAATCCTTATAAAGCCGCCATTATTAAACCTCATATCAACGCCGGCGTTATTAGGCCTTACAAGTCTCATCCCAGGGAAAGCTTGTAAGTCTCCGAAAATCATCTGCCTTTGATTTCTTGTGGGAGGTCTAGCATTTTGAGGAGGCTCCGACTCTTGGCGACATATAGGACATCTTCTGCTTCCCTCTTTCAACCACACGTCGATACATGCCCGATGGAACGCGTGAGAGCACGGAAGGCTTTTCATTTTCCTTCGTCGAGTTGACTCCAAGCAAATAGCGCATTCATATCCAGTTGAGGTGTCTACGCTAGGAGTTCGACCTTCTCCACTGGTGCTTGGATCCTGTACAGATGTGTCCTTTTTGACATTCTTATCAGAGCCAGTGAAAGGAGATTGTTTGCGGCGTTTTGTCTGCATGTCTGGATCTGTTTTTGTTGTCATTGAAGATGACTCGCTCTCAACAGCAGCGACTGAAGAATGCTTGCGTTTTCTAGCGCTTTCCATGGTTCCCTGAAAATAAAAAATGTAAATAGATCTGAGATAGGGTATGGAATCGATACTTTCCAAATAAAAAATTGGATAATCAGTTAGTGAAATCAATTCCTCCAAAGCTAACGATTATTACCCGAATTACTGGTATACTGATCATATATTTATCATATGGAAATTTCAGTAATTCGCTCTTGAGTCCAAAAAAGTGATTTTAAAAAGCCAGTAGATCCGTGCAAAATTTTCGCTTGTTCAAATTTCCCCTTGTCCCTCCTCCCCAAAAAATGATTTGATCTTTCTTACAGTTGTTGAAATTAAATGCTCAGCTAAGTATATATAAAAAGTAGGAAAGGCATTATACCGATATGAAAGTACTTACCACCTACAATACGTCTTTATATACAGTGGCGGTGATTGGATTGAAAAAGTAGGGGAGCAAAAGATTTATAGAGATCTAAATGTACCCGAGAGTATAGCGGTAGACAGAGAGTATAGTAGTAGCCCGATAGGGTGTGGGCAACAAAATTTTAAAAGTGAATTACAAAATTAGCTAGCTTTCCCGGACACTATTACTTTTTCATAATTCCTAGATTTAGGCAGCTAAAATGAAATTAAAAATTACTTTTTTCCGCAAAGAGTGGGGCCCTCGCACCTCCTAGTCGCTGCCACTGATATTCATCTACAATATTTTGTATAATGTTGTTCGTTGATTTTTTGCAGCATTCGGGTTTTGGGTATATTACTGTTTTGTTGATAAAGTCGTTGGCGCAATTTTATTGGAATTTTAAAATTTTTTCTTTTAACTTTAATTTTCAAGAAACAATGTATTTTAACGTGAAATGTATATGATATGTCGGCCCGTAAAGAAACCAGATCCACTGATAATTATTTCATTGCTGCAGGTTTGTGTAGTTGAAAAAAAATGATGCTGATATCAGAAATAATATACAATTAAACCCCGGTATAACGAACCCGGGATATAACGATCACTCTGTTATAATGAACTTTTCAAATGGTCCCAGCCGAACTCCGATGCCACTGATGTATTTTCAAATGCTTTTTACGATCTTCAGCCGCAAGGAATTCGAATATAGTGAGTCAACATTTCCTCTTTTTCAAGCTTAGTTTCATCTCTCTAACAAAAAAAAATCACTACTTATTTTCATACTTTAGAGAGTATAATTTTAAGTACAATTAATTTGACTGCTTACTTTTTTAAGAACAAATATTTATTTTAATTGATAATAACCCATTACTGATTGAAATTTATTATAATTAATTTATTCAATACAGAAATGCATTTAAGGACTATAGGAAACCTTGTGGAGCCAATATTTGAATAATCGGATATAGTGAACTCTCGGTTTTAGCGAACTTCTGAATCGGTCCGTTGAGGGTTCGTTATAACGGTGTTTGAGTGCACAGGATTTTGTCCATGGGACTGATAGAATGCCTAATCACATCACAACCCGTTTATAAAAGCGATGCACTACAATAAAGCGGGGTTTACACGCGAACAGTAAAACCGACAGTAAGATGTCGCTGTCAAGTTCGGACAGAGACTTGCCGTGGCCTGGTTAAAACTTTTATGATTCTGCGCATGCGTCATCTCTTACTGTCGGTTTTACTGTTCGCGTGTAAACCCCGCTTAAGTCACTTGTCTTGCACTCACTTTCTTTCAATGTGTATTTTCAACCGTTGCAGTTATGCAGAAGAAAACAAATATGATAATAATAAAATAACGTGAATGGCGTAGCGAGGAGTGTGTAAATGTCTCGACCGCCAATTTTAGGAGACGCCATGGAGACAATAAAATATTGTGTTTATAGCTGGACATTCACGGCGACATCTTTTCATGCCCTTTAGAACGCCTCGCTCCCACACCCGTCGTCAATGCGCACATCCGATGAGAATTGGCGCCATGTGATCGAAGAGTTTTGATTTTCATACGGTCCGGTTTTCCATTAGGCGCGGTTGGTCACAAAAACTGAAATAAAACTGATATAAATATAGGGAAGGGGAGCGAGCCCTTCTCACTAAAGCGAAAACCACAAAAAGGGAGAGGCTCTCTTGGGAAAGCGGATTAGGGTCCCACTTTGAATGCCGGAGGAGGGGTCCCAGATAGCAAAGAGAGCTTGTCTGAAAGGTTTTGGAAACCTTGTCGTCAGCAAGGGTAAAGGGTTGTCACAAAGGTTTCCATGACAAGGGTTGAACCTTTCGGCAAGGGAGCGGAAAGGTTCGCTAGTCAACAAGAAACAAGGTTTTCTGTAAGATTTCCCCAAGCTTTTATTACAAGCTTGTTTCAGGCTTTCCTCAAGTGTGTTTCATGCCTTTTCAAAAGGTTTTTAAGAGCCCTCCTTCGGCGGAAAAAAATAGAACCCCCTTTCCCCCTCCGAAGCCGTATTCCTACACAGTGGAGCCCCCCTTTTCAGAACCGTACTCCTACAAACTGCAAATTCCTCCGAGTCGGGGATCGAACCCGCGTTCCTCGACTTGGAGGGCAAACGCAGTAACCACTATACCGGACGGTAATACACACGATGGGACAGGTGGTTCATAAAAAGCTTATCTACGTCAATTTTGCGGGAATGGTTTCCGAAACGGTTGGCGCGGAAATGCTTTCGCGGACTTGGAGTTCAAACCTTGTCTGTGAGGTAATTCATAAAAAGATTTCCTATGTAAACCTTGTGGCAATGGTTTCCGAAACGGTTTGCGCGGAAATGCTTTCGCGGATAGCCTATGGAAAGAGAAACGGCAACCTTTCCGCAACCTTCTTTGCTGTCTGGGGTAGGAGCAGTAGCCCAAGGAGATCGAAGTGACCAGTTGTGTGATTTGCATGGACCCTCCATGAATGACCCACCCAAATGGATGGGCTAAAAATTGGAACGGTGTGAATCGGTGCACTCCTGTTGGCCTGGAAGAGCTTTCCCATGAATGTTCAGCTTATGCCTCTTTATGGGGCGAGAACTTACCATTCTCCGGGCACCTTTTCCCATTACTAAGCCACTGATGACGACTGGGAGCGAAAAAATGATGATGAATGATAATGTACCGGGCGCTACCTACCCTCTCTACGCCACTGGCTTTATAGCAGCCTTTACACAGGCACACCTACTGCATGCAATATAAAGCACGCGGCCCAATCAAGAACACGTGATCAGTCGACAAATTGCTCATTTTTATTTCACAAATTCGGCAAGGAATTCGAATTTTTTAAATAAATTGTCAGTTTGTCATTCAAAGATTTAGCGATCCTGTTCCACAGGCTTTCTTATTTCTCTTTTGCGTTTGAACACCGCCTTGTTTTACGACTGCAACTGAAAGGACATCTTCCGTTTTTCAGAGAAAACATTTAATCAAAATACGATAGGAATCGTCGAAGAAATCTGTTGCATACTTTTCCAAAATAATAAATAAAGCATTGAGTGAAAATAAATAAATAAAAAAAGAGTAGGAAGACATAAGCATATTCAAAAACTCATTACATAATTAAATTTTCGGTACTTTTCCGTTAGCCGGGCGCAAGCGAAAAATCGCCAAATAATGTAGAATTTTGCCAAATTTTGGCGACATTTGCGCTCGGCGGCTTGGCTCGCGTTTGGTTCACAATTGGCGACATTCTCGCGTTTGTTTCACAATTGGCGACATTCTTGCGTTTGGTTCACAATTGGCGACTTTTGCGCCGGGTGCAAACGAAAAATCGCCAAATAATGTAGAATTCCGCCAAATTTTGGCGACATTTGCGCCCGGCTACTTGGCTCGCGTTTGGATCACAATTGGCGACATTTGCGCCCGGCTAACGGAAAAGCACCAAATTTTCAAATTCAATGACAAGGCCAAAATGATCGTTAGCAGTAAAAGAAGATTACAAAAGTAATAATCTTTAAACGTGGGATAGTTTTACAGCTTTTTGGATGATAGTTAATGTGGACTAAGGAAAGAAAACTAAGGAAATTAAAATTACCATTTTCAAATGAGTTGAACGTCTATATCATGGCTGGTAGCCATACAGCAAAGCTCGGAAACATGCTATCCGTTGATAGCTGTTTTGAGACAGTCTACATTCATAGTGCTATAAGATATCCGATTTCGGATTATTTCTAGTTATGCAATATTTCATTTGGTACGACTTAAGAACACGATGCGATTTCGTCACCTAGTTTGCCATAATCGTGCCAATCATTAAAACCTCGCCAAAAGCAATGGAAAGAAGTCTCGTGATAACCTCATTTGGCGAATAATCGTCGAATAGAAATTCCTTTTTGGCGACTGCACCGTATTCTTAAGTCTAGTCTGATCGGAATAGCTGTAAATGTCTTATTTTCTTGCAGTTAAGAATTATCTGTTTTCCGAATTGACAACATTTAAGTCGTGCTTCGAATTAAGATGGATGCATACGGCAAAAAGATGCGCTCAAACAATTAAACAGTGAATTTACAATGCTATTATGCAAACCAAAATAATGAAAATTTAAAATATAACATTAAACTAATAAACTATTCACTCTATATAAAATTTATAAAAGAAATTGAGTAAATTCGAATCTTACCTTTTAAAACTGCACAGAAGATTCTCTTCTTTTTCATAAACGGAATTGTAAAATTTATCTCGAAAATTTGAATAAAAGAAGGAAATGCCAAAATAAAAATGAGTTGGCTTTCATGTCAATTTTTGAAATAAGTACTTGGAGAGAGGAGTTGAGACAAAATCTGCTGTTGATTATAATCACTGAAAAAAATTTGATAGTTACAATACTAAACGCAAGCATTGTATTTATTTATTAGTCAATTACAATCGTGAACTCGTCCAGCGTCTATCTCTGCTATGCCAGTGAAGAATACAATAAATAAAAAAAATTTAAAGGTATAAACTTTTATTCAAAATGCACTTTAAATGAGAAAATACTTTTACACATTATAATTTTGTGAAAATGAACTCAAAAGTAAAAAAATAATTATTCTGATTACAATAAAATGCATGGTTCGAATAAAAGCGTGGGCGTCTTATATAGCACCTTATATTTTGTGTATATTTCCTTAAACAAATGGAATATTCTTAGAAGTTAAAGGCACCCACGCTTTTATTCGAATCATGCATTTTATTGTAATTAGAATTTGTTTTTTACTTTTGAATTCATTTTGACGAAATTATAATGTGTAAACGTTTTTTCTCATTTAAAGTGCATTTTGAATAAAAGCTTATAGCTTAATTTTTTATTTATTTATTTTATTTTCTACTTTTTAGTGACGGCTGACACGAATACACACATGTTAGGCAAAGTCAACTAAATTCAATTATTGAATTCTCCAATATAAAACACGTATTCAAATTATTATATACATATGTACAATTACATTTAAAAATGATTTAAATTAATTTAATAACTTTCTGAAATATAAATCCGTAATATATTACGTGATAACTTACAATTATTATCAACAATGTAATTGGAAAAAAAGAGAATCGATCTCTACACAACTTTCTTTTTTTGCTTTCAGTGCGAAACCTTTGGCGCACACGAAGTAAAAAAATCTGGTTGTTTGCGAATTCTAATACAAAGTAAACCCAAGACGCGTAGAAACACGAGCTATTACGTCATTTACAGGTGCAGCGCCAGAAGAATAGCGTATTCTCTGTCAGCTTCGTGGTGGTGTTACAACCCTACGTAACGGGAGGTTACCACCTTCCAAACTTTATCGCCCAAATATAGGGATAAAATTTTAATTTTGATTTTTTAGGTTTAAAATAGGTATAGATTGCAATTTTTTTGCATAATATTGTATTGTCACCGGAAACTCACCACTGTGCTGAATTTCAAAGCTGTATCTCGATTGGAAGTGGGTAGGAAATCGATCTAAGATTTGAAGACACGGCAGTCAGGTTGAATACAAACTTATAAAAAAGCAAGACTTATACAAATTTATATCTTTTGTATAGAGAGAAAAAATAATAAATGCAAATTTTATACAATGGTGTGCAAAACGTAAACAGCATTCATAGAATTCTAAAATTTGGAGTTAAAATAGATACAGTGGTTTTCAATCAGTCGTGGGGAATTCTGTAACATATAATCGTGTTTTGTACACATTTTAAAGTGGAGATTCTGTCATGAGGGCATTTAAGGGACCAACCAAATTGCTGAAGACAAAAAGGATTTCGGCTCACCCCGTTTCACAGAAAGCTGATAATAAAATTTGCTTAAATTTTCATTAATGGTTTTATATGTTGTGAGCAAAACTTGCATGCATTTTCGTAAAAATAGTACTATATTCGGAAAGACATAATGGTTTCTTTAAAAAATCCCAAATTTTTCCGCGTGCTTTTTTGCTTATAATAGGCAGAGTTTTCAACCAAACATTACGAAATTTATATACTAGCTGATATACCCAGCGTTGCTCGGGATAAAAAATATTTTCAAGTCTAGGTACTTATAACAATTTAAATTTAATTAAACAGTTTTTCGCATCAGCGTCTTTCTTTTATTTTCGTCCGTCCACTCCCGTGATGTCCCTAGTAACACACAGATATTGTACAATATTGTATGGTATCTAACAATATTCGCAATATCGCATAATGTTGTACAATACCGTATTATATTATTTCTTATCAGGCAATATTGTTCAACATCGTACAGCATGTTGTGATACCAGGTGTCTGATATCCTCGACCAGCAGCAAAACTTCTCGTATCTTTTTCTCTCCGTAGTTTGAACAACCTGGCCACGAATTTAACCGTCCTCATTTTTCCGTCCCTATCATTGATTGCTACGGCGACAACAGAAGCTCTTTCTTGGTTTTTATAGCTATTATCCGGAGTACAATTCTCTTCTTTTTAGTGTTTTTGTGACTGATCAAGAAAAAAAATCTGCAGACTCAATTAAGATAATTTATAAATTTCTGAAGTTAAATGAACATCACACAGACAGATTAATTATCATTGGATTGCCTCGCAAACGTACTGAAATATATAAGCTAAATAAACAGTTTTTCTATTTCCTCATCAGTCTCGTTTTTCGTCTGTGAGCTCGTTGAATTATATACAATTCACGTGAGTTTTATTTTTCTTCTTGAGATTTCTTGTACCACGATCGCATTTAATGCATTTTGGCGAGACTTGCAAGATTAAATGTCTTTATCTTTCTTTTGGGCATTTATAAAATAAGTAATTTTAGAAGTTTAAGAAAAATAACTAACTGGTTAGATATTTTCTATAATCTAAATAAAACAATTTTGCGCCGCCACGTTTTTCTTTGTTTTGAAGGAACAGGACTCAATAGACTTGCATTTATTCACTAATTAAGATCATTTAAAAATTTATGAAATTTAAACATGGAACATCGCATAATAATCAAAATACTATGCACTTGCAGTAATCATTGGATTACTGCAAGTGCATAGTAAAAATGTATGCTTAGACACGAAACCGGAAATCAAAAGTTGGAATTAAATGTCCAAAGAAAGCAGTATTTTCTTATAACTTTAACAGTGGCAAAAGCAGGTGAATAAAGTATTTCATGAAATAATAAATTGGTTTGAATTTAATTTTATAACAATAGAAATCATTGTTACAAATTGTGCTTAAAATAAATATTGAAATATTAATTACAATTAGAGAAAAAGTTGCACCGCAATGGAATTAGTATCATTAAAAAGATAAATTTTTCTCTTTAAGATGGTGTAAAAATAATTGTCGTGCTATAAATATTTCGGAGTTATTGGCAAAAAACGTCTAAACATTAACAGCGGCTAATTTTCTTTATTTAATTAAATATCTTACGAATTAATTAATTTAGAAAGTTCAAAATGGCACAGTTGACTTAGAAATGCACCCTAGTATATCATGGGCAAATTTCATGTTGCTACGGTTCACCGTCTAGGAAGAGTTCTTGTGACCGACAGATACATGTATTTTCTTTTTTATATTATAGATAATACTGTTATTAATATGAGCGGACATTTTTTTAAATTATAAAACAATATATATTTTTTAGAATTATAAAATGACATAATCTAAAACTTGCAGAAAGTAATTAATAGAAATGTTGTTAAAATAATGTTCCAAACTTTAAACGATACTTGATTTATTTTGAAAAAGTTCGAGTGCAGGCCTTTGTAATTTAAATGAAAGAAAAAAAAATTGAATAACTCTAAGAATACCGCAAAACAAATGTCGAGGCCTCGGAGCCTTATATGCCTATTTAACAATCTGACCCTGCTTAAAATTGTACAGAAAGAAATTTCGGCTTTTCGATTATGAATGCAGTGGCGAACAGACCAAATAAGTTCCAAAATTATTATTTAAAGCTGAATTTTACTTTAACAATTATAGATACTGCCTTAAATTCCATTCAAGAAAGGTTTAACTTCTTAAACGATAACGCATTATTTAAGATGGCCTTCTAAAGCTTAAAGTTCACCAAAATTATATCAGTACCGCTATTACTTATTGTTGAAGTCTAGAATTTTGAATGTCCGACAGATTACTATAATTAATGTAAAAACTCCAAAATATTCAAAATGCAGTTATTAATCAAAAAAAAAAAAAAAACTCAAAATATTTGCGAAATTACGTGGCGTAACTGGAGTATATGACGCTGATGATAGATGGCGCCATAAGTGCGTATTAGATACGAGCTTGATTGCAAAAGTGTGATGAAAGCTAATTTTGCTGATTTTTCAAGAAAATAAATATAAAGTGTTCTAGAACTAGTTTTCAAAAAACAAGAAAACCGAAATTTTGTCCTGTACCTTTAGTAACCGACAACCCTATTACGACAGACTTCACTAGATTACAGAGATTCTTTCTGATTTCGTTCTGTTTATAACGTCAACAGTACTTTCCCCCCCTCTCAACAAATGCACTCGTCTGTCTGGGGTTGAAAGTCAGCGGAACAATCTCTTATGTAAACTTGTAGTTTCTGCTGCATGAACCAGATTTGACTTTGTAGAGATAGGGAGGAAGGGAACTTACAATTCAGGAATGTGTCCGAAGATGACTCTTGATGTTTCCTTACAAGTTTCCTATGGTTTCAGTATCTAGGGATGCTGATGGTGATGACTTGTCTGCTCTTCTACCTACGAAAAAAATGTCTCCATTTTTTTTAATTTAAAGAAATTGCAATTTTTAAAATTTTAAATACACTGGTTTAGAAAACGAGTGAAGGTATTATAGGGTGAGAGGGCGGCTGAAATTAAATGGCACGATAGTGGTTTCAACTCTATAACCGGGCATGGAGCAAGCATAATTTATACCAAAGCAATTTCCGAGTGCACTTCGCCTCGTTTAACTTCCTTTGAAGGAGTATTTAATCCTTCTAGACACTAAGAAACTTCAACGCCGAGTTTCAAAGGTTATTTGAAACTTTCTTTTCCGAATCTTCCAGGGTTGATGAATTATCTCACGCCCAAACAAATCCATAAGTGTAGGAAAGCAACAGCAACCGAATTCCACTTCATAAAAAATGAATCAGCAAGCTGTTTTGGAGCTACTCTATGGTTTATTGAAGCTACATAATGGAGTGTAACTGATGAGTGAAAATCATGCAAGATTAAAGAAATTTTGGTTTCTAACTCTAAGGGTCCCCGAGTTTGTTACTCACTCTTTCCATTTCCACCCCGAGAAAGGGAGCAGACTTTTAATGACGTAGGTAATATTTGTAAGTTTAAAAGAACTCGTGTGTGGAATCTTGCTCGATTCTATAAAGGGAAATGAAACTGTATGGCTTTCATAAAAACCCAAAGAGTAACTATTGCACGTAACTTCAATTTTTTTCTCATAAATTTGGGAACAAACCTTTCTTCTTAGTTTTAATAACGCCATCTTTAAACGAAATTCAGAAACTGAAATAAATAATATCATCTTTGTGATATTAAATTTGAACTATATGTACTTAGATATTTTGAAATGTGATATTTCTCTTTGTGCTTATTTTTTACCTTGTTTTAATTTTACTAATTAATTTATTTTAATAATAATTAATAATATTAATTAATCAATTAATGTTACTAATGTCGTGTCCCACAGATTTAGAATCGTTGTATTAAAATAATTCTGTGGTTCATCTGTCTTGTTCTCCTTAGGGATATCAGTCCTTTACGATCTAAATAAAATGATTGAAAATTGAGTATTAGTTCGGTAGAATAATATTTTAGCCTGAAAACATATGAACACTTTTTCAGAACCATATTGTCTTAATTTTCTTGATGAAATTTTGCGTAGTAATGGTTCTACAGACTTAACGATTAAATAATGATTGCTTTGATAAATATGAATGAAACTGAAAGGCTGGTTGAGGTTAACATTAGTCTCATTGTGAGATCTTAGACTTATTGAAAGACATAATAAAGATAAAAAATAATAGTAATCGCTTCTAAAAACTTAAGAAAATATGCGATTATCATTTAGTTCAAATAAATTTTAAGTTTGAAAAATTTTTTAGACTTTTCACTGAAATTAATAATTCTTTTTTTTTTACTTTTGCTTACTTGCATGTAAATATTATGAAAAAAAATCAATAATCAAATGCATTCATTTTTTAAATTAAGCTTCAAAATTTTTTATGTTCAAAATTCCATAGGAAAATTAAATTTGAAAATTTAAACTGAAAATTTCAGACTGAAATAAAATTATCTTACCCTTTTTCAAATATAGAAATTCTTGCAAGTAAAAATGTATAGTACGCTTATAGAGGGAAAACATATTTTAAATAAGAAGGATTTTCATTTCTCGAAAAAGTGAAATCAGTTTTCCATTTTATTTATTTAGATTTGTTCTCAAAGCAGTAGTTCACGGGTCATAGGTCAAATACACCTCGGCAATTTAATTTTGAAGTTCAATTTTCATCTTGTATGAGAAGAAAAGGCCATCAGTTCGCAGAGCCGTGTAATACAAAGTATCTTTAGATGTCAGATGGCATGCAAGTATATAGACTTATGACCTCGACGTTATTTAAACTGAATTCGTCCTCTTCTTTTCTTTTGCACAGAAAAATGCAATGTGAGGTAGCAATCAGTTCAGAAAGATATCAATCGATTGCATTATTTAGGATAGTTCATAAAATAAAACAACGTTTCAGCAAGTTCGTGATTCTTATTGTTCATTTACAGACATCACAACCAAACGTGTATATAACTATTTCATAATAGTGCTTTTCTTTATTTTATTTTTAAAAAGGATGGATTCTAACGACTATTCATCAAAAGAATAGTGTAGGTAAGAATGGTTCCAGCTAAAGCGAGAACGGAACTCCTACGGAAATAGATGATGTCACAACCAGACAAAACATAATCAGACTCTTCTGTTAGATCTTTACTAAAACCATCTTCGTTAACATTTTTGGTCATAATCCATCTTTGTCGTACTTTTTTCCGGAATTCTGTTTTCAGTTTTTCCGCCTCAGCTGGCAATCCTCCTGCCATCCACAGGACGCAAACTAAACTACAAATGGAATTTGCGGAATATAATAGTATTTTAACGATCCCAACAGAAGTCAGAAGTAATTCGGTTGGCACTAGAAGCCATCCTATAGTAGTGATGCAAATGCCAAAGTTAACAACTGATATTAAAAAAGATGGCCCATAAAATGTTTTCTGTATTAAACTTACAACATCGGCGATTCTTGCTTCTCGCTTCCGAAAGGTCATTTGCTTAGTAATTGTGAATTCTTGTAAATGAAACTTTTCTATCTCTGCTCTGAGAAGGCTTATTTGTTTCGAACAACCGCGGCAAATTAGGCAATATAACATGGCAACCAAGTTGGTCCATGTAGGATACATAAAATATACCCATAGCGATTTTATAAATTCCACGGCAATTGTAATATGAGGATTGAGTTGAAGACCATACATCTTACATGGATTAACATCAGGATCTAGCACCTCCAGAATTGATAATATCAAAGGCATTAGGCATGAAAACAATAGAAGCGAAGTCTGGAGCCTTGTCTGAGTGAAAAAAGTTACAGTTCTAAGCGAACTCAATAAAGCAATTAGGAGTTTCCTTTGGCGTCTCATTGTATACCATATTAATGGAGTCATTATATGACTTAAGAGACTAAGCAAAATCATTCTAAAATAAAAAGCATTTTTTATGCAGATGAAAGTTAAAATTGATTTATCTACGCTCTCCAATATAAAAATTGAAAATATTACGTACCCGATTATTTTGTTCTTAGAAATTCTATCAGAACCAGCAAGAAGCCCGGTGCAGTAAAAAATCCGCAAAAGCCAATTCTGAGTGTAAATATATTTCATTTTAAGAGAAGGTTTCATTTCATTTGACTGATAAAATTTAGCTCAATATATATATCGCAAAAAATTTAAGATTTCCTCTCAATAAATCACTCATTTTACATTTATTGATGTTTATGATACAGGGAATGAATGTCCTTTGATTTGTTGTCCTTCATATTCATTGAAGGGTTTTCGTCATTCTTGAATATTAACATCTTTGCCATGCTGCAATCGCCGAAATATTCTTAATTGATTAAGGCAAAAATTTCTCAGATTGCAAAGTTTCAGTTAGCGTCGATTTATTTCAACATTTTCAGGGTTTCATGGAAGATAAAAAAAAGAGTCATGCAAATTTCGGTTGATATAGCTTTTGAAAAATTTTATTTATTTCAGTTAAGTGTTAACAATTTTATACTTTTTTTATTCTTTCAATTCAAAATCGTGATAAGATTTGTCGACTAAACAAAGAAGAAAATAAATGATTTCTAAAGAGACAGAAAAAAACCGATATTCATGAAAAACGTAAATATTAAAATCATTGTTGAAGAACTCCAATGAGTATCATGCTCACAAAATTCACATATCCTATTGAGCATTGAGGTTAAACTTGTCTTAAAACATTGTGAATTCCAATAAACCTTCAAAGTGTCCGTTGTTTACATATTTATAACTATAGATGTGTTTTTCCATACACATACATGCAAAAAGACTTTTACGAAACTTCCAATGACAGTTCACAAATCTTATTTTCATACTAAATTTTATTTTTTTCTGCTCTAAATCACTGTTAGGAAATAAAAATTTCTTTATCTTCAATGGAATATTCTTGATTTCGAATCATTCCATGTACATTGAGAATAACATATGCATTATCAAAGTGTTTCATTAACAGTATTCTTTCTGGCAACAAACTTCTATTTTGATTCAAAATTAAATTTCTTTCGCTACAAAATTTGAAACTTCCCAGAGTAACTTCAATCTTTAGGTGCTTAAAAAGCCTTTCAACTGTAAACTGCGAATACAGTTCATTTTTACAACAGAACTAAATAAATCGATTTCCATTACTGTCAACTTAAAGAACAACTAGCAATTTTCTTTAGACTATAATGAGATTTTCTCAAAACACGAATTCTTTAAAAGCCTTTATCAGCATTATTGATAGCCCAATTATAGGACAAAATACTTTCCATCTTGCCCTTTTAATATTTGAAAAGAAATTCAATCAAGAGTTGATTTTGTATTAATAGAATCTTATTGAATTCATGATCGAAGTAGTTTTCTTGCAGGCATTCATTTGATTAGACTCGTGTTTGTGAATATAGTCTGTATCGGGATCAATATTTTTAGGCTGATTTGGTAAAAAAACTTAGGAGAAGATTGTTTAATTTATTAACCGTTTATGACTAAAATTGTTTGCTTAAATTTGCATTATTTCGAAAATAAACAATGCAGAGCTTTAAAGATTTAAAATCAGAATTGCCTACATTTTTTTTGATTAAACACAGATTTGAAGATTTAGAGAACTCTTAATTTTTTTTATAATTAGGAGCTCCTGTTGCGAAGAATTTATTGGTTAATTTAGATGTTACAAAAGCCATACTTAATTCCATTTTGCTAACCATGTAGTTATGAGAAGATTCTTTTAGAAATTTAATGGTCTAAACATTCATTTCTAGTCATCGGAAGAAGAAATTGTTTTTTAATATTCTAATTCTATTATAAAAATAATTTGTTAAACAACATGAACATAGTAAAATGCAATACTGAGTCCCACTTCTCAAATGGATTTGACGATGTACCCGTAAATTTGGCAAGTGGCATGACACATTTCTCTGTCAACAGAGGATCGATATCTGAATATTGCCAACAGAATAGTAGTTTGACCTTAGTAGTTAACTACCAGTAAATATTAGAAAGAAATTACAATTCTAGTTTATTTAAGTCATGTATTGTAAATTTTAATTATTAGATTGACAATTAAATTTTGCTTAAAAGTAAATATTTTTTTCTGTTCAAGGTTTTAAAACCTGATAAAGTAATCTTTAAACATATGAAGAAGGAAATACAGTTTGTGGAAGAGAAAAAAGTTCATTCGTTTATTTATAGTTTTGTAAAACTGTCGATTGAATATATACATCTCTAGAAGAATATTTTACTTGTCATAGTTAGAATAAAAAAAATTATGAAGTTTTTTCTACCTTCTGTCTTTAGTTACATTGAAGAAGAAAATGGTGATTAATTTAAGTAGAACTCTTTCAGCTTAAAGGTAAAAGAAATGAACCAAATATAATGCCATCAGTGAAATAGATTGTAATTATAATTTTAGTATTATCAGAAATATTACTTCAGAAAAAGCAATACATTTTAAACAGATTTGTGTGTAAGCTTAATTGTTCTATTTTCTCTTTTCGTTGACATTTCTCTGATGAAAATTCGTCTGATCTAATCGTTGTTCACCTTCCTGTGTAATCGACCTTATTTTTCGTTTAATAACCTTGATAGAAAAGTCACAAATAAAGAATTCTCATTTGAAGTTAAAGTAAAAGCATTTTGACAGTTTCCTTTCAGTCTCGAGTAAGTATTGTCGAAATTTTGTGGACATGATATTACTCTGATTTAACAAAATTCAAAATTTTATTTTTATTTCTTGTGATTGCGTTCTTTATGCAATTGTATTCCTGGTTTCCTAATTCCTAATTTATATTCTTTGACATCTATTTGAAAGTTTCTATCATAACGACCTATCGCAACCTCTTGTCTTCGTATGAGATAAATATTTATAAAACAGCCGTTCTTTATTATTTCTTACAACAATTAACGCTTGATGACATTTTCCTGAAATTATATGTTTATAAAACAGACAAGAATAGGTTTCTATGATCGTATCTTCTATTTAAATAAAGCCATTCGAACCATATGTTTTATTCCATATCTATTTATCGTATATTATCTTTTAGATTACCAAATAAATTATAAAGTAAGTTGTCACAATTTTAGAAACAATTCTTTGAAAAAATACTCATAAAAACTCATTTTATTAATTTTATCGACGAATTTATATGGGCAGGGCTTCAAATAGGCATTGTACCACAATTTCTGAAGGTCTTTTTGAAATTCCCGAATGTGTGTATTAAATTCAATAAATTAATTAGTGCTTCAAAGACTAGGGACTATTTAAAAATTCACATAAAGATCGCTAGCAACCCACACGTTTACTTCTGAAGTATCTTAAATATGTTAATGTATTTCTTGTTGTATTCGTGAATGACCGATAATACCTAACATTAATTTGGGTATCCATTTGTACCCAGAGTGTACTGTCTGACAGACAGTATAGGAAAAGTGTGACGCCCCCTTTTTCAGTTTTAAAATTTCTTTAAAACAATACGAAAGTCAAACAACAACAAAAAAATCTTAAAATTTAATTGAAATCTTCTTCAGGCTTCCTGAAGGAAGCAAGAAAATATTTCTCACCCACAATGAAGGGAAACATACATATCCATATGCGACGACACAATGGTCCCTTCCCTTTAAACTGCCTTAATTTGGGGCAGCCTAAGCTGAAATCTTTTACTGCAACCTTAAAATTAGTCAAACTTTTCTAAATAACTCCTAAACCTTATTATAAGCTGCTTTTGTAGCCAGAAACTTAAAATTCTCTTTAGCTAAGTTTCCGGTGCCCCGGGGAGCACCACGAGTTCGTGAACGAGAAGCCGCCGGATAAGTAAGCGGGTTCTCGCGTCTCCTGTTGATGCAATAATGGTGGGGGTCGAGTTATCCCCTCCAGTGATAGTACATACCTCCTTCGAGAGGGGTCTGGCCGTGCCCGGTGATGGCCGTTAGGACTCCGGCCTCAGTACTCGAGCTATTGTAACGACCATCATTCAGATTTCTCCTCGCGCTTCGGCAGGCCGGTGTAACTCCGTTATGGCTTATCTAAATTTCCTAGGACTTTCACAAGACTCCATTTTACACTCAGGTTGAGGAAAAGAGCATTGGAGCTGGCACTCAAGCGTATATCTAAGTCAAGCAAAGAAAGAAGTAAAATAACACAATAACTAATAAAAGAAAGTCAAATTATAAATAATACAAGAAACTGATCAGAAATAATGAAAAAGAGTTAAGTGATTCAGAATATTTAACTCTTTTCTGATAATGATGTCTCACCAGTTTCAAAATCAATCGCTCTTCTTATCAGTTGCACTAAAATTGCTGGTTGATAAACGCCTCAAGATAATAACAAGTGCTCTTTTCGGCTAGTGAAACTTTGGTTTATTTTTTAGATCCCGAACAAGGATGCAGCAGCAAACAACAATCGTGGTGCAGCAGCCACCAGGTATGGCGTATTTCTTCAGTAATTTTATTTTATACGATTCAGATTAGACACAATCAGTTATCATTAATTGACGTTATATAATCCAAATCTGAATGCAAAATCTTTTGCCGTTTCTGGAAAATGAATTCCTAGTCGGAGTAAAAATAATGATTTAGTGCAAAAGTATTAAATTTGATGGATACTTCGTATAGCCATGTCCTTTCTAAAACCCCAAGGCAGTAGATAAAAAATAATAAGACTTTTTAGTGTCGCTATACCGCATAAAAGTTTTATAACAGTTTCCATTTAAAAGTAAAAAGATCAGAGTATCTTGTGGCTGTGTACCAGTTTCTGTAAATAAAGATCACAGAAACATCTAGCATGAAAGTGAGATAGATTTTTATTAATTTAAATATAGTCAATTATTCTTATTTTGTAGTGAAAAGAACAAAAAACGAAGGAAAAAAGGAATTTTGCATAAATATACACATTGAGAAAGTTTGAACGAAATATTTCAATCTGAAATGATTGCATAATTATTTTTATTTACATGAAGAATTTAACAAATAAGAGCGCTGTCAACGCTTTTGTGGCTGGAAAATTTACCTTCCTGATCTTTTTTCAAGGTCATGATCCATAGTTTGTTTAAAAGAACCTGTTATAAACAATAAGGTACCTTATATTATCAAATGTTTTAAGTATTTAATCATGTGTTGTAGGTACAAATTAGTAAATCCTTCACCAAACATTTTTATATATCCGCCAAATGCAAAATGAGAATTTTTGCTAGAGACCCTTTTATTTTTTTAGGCAAAAGATCTGAAAAAATGAAACAAACCTAGTTTTACACTAGTTTCTTTTAAATTAACTATTTTTTAGTGATCTCTCATAAACACTGTGTTTTAGTTTCTTCTAGTTAATTTTTTTTGCAATAGTAAAGTTTTTATATTACTATATATTACACGGTTTCATATTACTATTTCTCAGTTTCCTTTTCAGATTTTAGCACTCACCTGAATCCAAAAAGTGTATGTATTAAGGCTCCAAAATCTATGCATAATATTTAGTTCCGTTAATTAAAAAACAGTCTGTATTACTGCAATGGGAAGTTTTTCGGCTTCAGGCGGTAATTCACTGGATCCTTCCGACGCATAAGATATTCATATTTATTTGCTACATTAAAAGCTTATTTAAATTAATAGCATTTTTATACCACGATTTTTATATTTATTGACGCATAGACAAGACAAACATAACGTCCGAACCTTGAAGTTAAAAAAATCCTTACATATTATTTACCTATAACAACAGTTTTATTGAAAATTTTTACATTGTGGTTGTCTTGCATTTCTTCAGAATAAAAAAATTTATGTTGATGCTCCAAAAAAGACTTTGGGACTTGGCACCCTAAGAATTTCAGAAAACCCATGAAAATAGCGATTTTCCAATTTTGAGAGGAAAATGATTCTTGAACCTTTGACTTAATAATCTGAACGTTTCAAAACAATCAGACAAATATGTAGTGAGATATGAAGTTATTTTGTCTAACACGTTATCAGGTGCCACGCCCACTTTCAATGTTTAAATCATGCATATTTCATGTGCAAGTTGCAAAGCCACCAAATTTTTTCCATGAAAGCAAAGCAAGACAGTTGTTTCAAACCTTAACGATTTATTCTTGTTGTTTATACATGTATGTCATGTTGTTTATATTTGTTTGTTTACAGTTTTACTACTTTCTCTTCTCTTTTTGTTTGAATTTCCTACTGTCAATAAAATTCCAATAAAATGGTTTAAAATTTTTGCTGTGTGAGAATAGATATTTGATAATTAGAACTGCAGGTCATTTATTAAATATTTTGACTAAAAAATTTGAAAAAAGTGAAATTTTTCTAATTTTTTTTAAAGTTTTCGAATTATTCCCATATATGATGATGCTCAGTAATAATTATTGTAATAATATATATTAATAAAATTGATACCTCAGGACTTAAAAATGTCAGGTTATTGCTCTGAAAAAAACTAGATTAATATAAGTTGTTTTTATTACAATTTTATTGTGTTGAAATCTTTAAAGCTGTTTTTCTCAGTTTGCTTTTTTTCCAAAATTGTGTCTGCTACAAAATGCTAAAAGTCTATCCAATTTTATTCGAATTACTTGGAATTTTTTCTGTTAACTCAAAAATGCATGCTTAATAGAATTAGGGAAGGATTTGTAAAAGTTTTGGATAAAATTTTTTTTAAATGTAAAAAGTGAAAAATTCTGATATTTTCCAAAAATATTCCCAAAATTTTGAACAATTTTTTTCGTAGAAACTAACAGTTTACATCTATCTACGACAAAATTAAAAAAAATTTTGATCAAAATTGTGGAAAAAAATTTATTGGGTGCCAAGTCCCCTTAAGGATGTAAATTTTGCCAAGAATGTTTTTCCAGAAGAAAAAGTAAGAAAGTTACTGAATATAGATTTTCTTTTATTTCTAGCCTATACCCAAATGGATACTGGTGGTTACATGGTGGTTCCACCGGTACCCTTATTCGGGGAGTCTCCTATGACAGTGGTGTGTGGTAACTGTGGGAACAAAGTAACCACTACAATTGTACCTGAAAATGGAACCTGCGCCCATTTATGCGCGTTTATGATGTACTTCATTTTGTAAGTGATGTTTATCACCTTGTTTGTCTGTAACTGTCACACACCACAAATGGACGAACTAGTTTCAAAAGGTAACAGCAAAGAACTACCTTTGAGAAATTAGCCTTTTGAACTATATTGCTACACTGAAAAGTTCAGTTTATATCATTCTAATTTCAAGCTCGTTGCTGGTTTTGGAATTATTGCTGTTATGTAGTAGAAAAAGGAGTCAACTGTGATTCTTAAAATGCGTCAAACTTAAAAAATTGCTGCTTTCAGCTGTTACCCTTTTGAACCGGTTCGTTCACATGTTGTGTTCAAAATAGTGATTAGCGGAATGTTTATACAGCCAAGATAAATAAGTAACCAAAGGCATACAAATAAAAATAATCAACAATCATTTATATATAATAAGCTGGTATCTTACAC